>JAOXJM010000010.1:5982136-6025462 GCA_026413425.1 Tringa solitaria | reverse complement strand
TCTTACACTATGTACAACAGAAATGGATAATCCTAAGATTTGATCAGCAACAAATCTTCCTCAGTTATCCATTACATAAGCAAACCCTTAGGACCTGGGATGTATGTGTCTTCTTCAGTAGGAGAAATTGGAGGGCTCTGAGCTCATAGAGGATCATTCCCATCCCCAAAAGTAGAGGCTGAGGTGTAAACCAATTTTCCTTTCCATCAGTGCATCCCAAAGCATTTGAGATGTCTGAGGGAGCTGGGTTCATCTCTATTTTACAAAAGGGGAAACTGAGGCCCCGAGTGAGGCACATTGCTCAGCTGGCCAGTCAGGGTGGACTTGGGGGCTGCTCCCAGCCCATATCATCACACCAAGACCCCTGCATCCCCCACTGCTCTGAGCCTCTCTGGGCTCCTCACCCTGCAAACCATTAGGCAAGAGGGCAGGGAACAGCTTGTGCTGTCTCCAGGCCCAGCGCTGTCTGTGAACCATCAGACCCAAGGAAATACTGAATGTGCATGTTTGCCCTGGTGAGCAAGTTGCCATGGTGATCCTTTGGCAATGCAGCATAAAATAACTGTAGTGAAAATAATTGTAATTAATTTAAGGCATTAAGAACAATTAGTGTTTATTTAATGACATTTATTGAAAGAAGCACAAAGCAAACAAATCAGATTCTTAACCCATAAAATAATGAAATCTGTTCTTTCTAATGTAGATAATGGTCAGTTGACAAAATGGTCCACAGGAAGGTTAAACTGTATTACCAACCGCATACAAACAGCAAATCTCATTCCTCAGTATAACAATTTATCACCTGTTCATCTGAAATGAGAACTATGGCCCGTTAATCCATTTCATCCAGAGCAAGCTTTTCTGAAGATTGAGAGGTTGAGAGGAATAAGTTAGTTGCAGATAAAATGCTTTGGTTCATGGCCACCAGCAAAGATCACTGTGGTCAGGACTGATACAGCGTTACCTAAGAGCAGGAAATCTGTCTGCTGCTCTATCAGTCATCAGTAACTATTAAAGGCGATAGCCTAGAGATGCCCTCCAGCAGAGGAAGTCCTCAAGATACTATCAGTCTGGCAGCAGCACTACATATACTCTAAGCTTTTGCATTCATCTCTAAATATTCACTACTGTTGTTGCCAAAAGCAGGGAGTGAGACCCAGTACAGGAATTCTAAGCATTGCCTATTCACTCCCCTGTCTGGAGTGAATAGTTATGCTGGGTTTAACAGCATCATTGCTTTGCATAAACTGTGATAATGAAGTGTATGTCATGCTTACTTTTAGTGGGTCACCTCAAAGAGATTAACACCCCCCTCATGCTGCAAGCACTTGGAATGGCTCTTGCTTAAACATGTCATTGATCTGTACAAAGAGAAGGTCCAGCAGTCAGACCTGCTCTGCAGGGGTCATTACATGACCATAAAACGTAACACAATGCTCCAACCCAAAACCAGGGCTGGAATGGCTAATCTTCATTGCACTACACAAATGTGGTAGCTATAAAATCCACAGCCCCTGACAACCACAGGGATAGACATTTTGCAAGAAAGGGCTGTGCTTTACACTGCAGTACAGGATGTGCTCAGCCGAATAGCAGTTCTTTGGAGCGCTTTCCAGTGGACATGTTTTTGCAGCTGTGCCTAGCAAGCAAAATGCCTTGAGTGTACAGCAGGCAGCAAACAACCTCTGCAACTCTGTTGATAAAAATTTCTCCTGCTTTATTCCCCAAATCCTCCTTTTAGGGCCTCCCTGGGCTTCACAAAGCCACTGACACACGTAGGGAAATTTCTCCATTACTACGATGCCGCAAAAGCAGAAATCCAAGTGTCCACTCCCATCATGGGATAGTAGAAACTGGAATGTAATTAGGTCACTCCCTGGATACATTAAACACAGATGTCCAGATTCAGGAGATTACAGATTTATTGGGCATTGATTAAATGAAAAATCAAATAAGAGCTAGAAGAGTCACAGATGACTGCTGCAGCCATTTGCCAGCTCTCCCTGAGGGCATCTGAGGCAGGCTATAATTAATATTACACAGTCCTGACAGGCAAGATAAAAGTTCTGGCCAGGCCAGGATGTAATTTAGCATCTATTTATTCTCCAGGATAATTTATTAACTTGAACAAATATAGCGCAGGAAGATTCATAGCCAGTAAGTTAGGATTTCTCCGTAAAGGGTGCCAGGAGTACACTACACATACTGTTGTTCTCTCTTCCCAGACATGGCAGAACCCTCCACCTCAAACAAACAGAGCCTCCAGCTGAAAATCCAAGTCTAAAGAGGACTTCACAAACAGAGCTGCCAACTCTCCTCTGTAGGCAGGGAACACTGGCTCACGCCATCGCCATCCCATCAATCCCTGGGAAGCTTCACCAGCACCAAGTGCACTCCTGCAGCAGCAAACCTGGGCCACGCTGCTAAAATAAATGCTTTAGCAAAACCCTGCATTCATGTCCTTGGATTAGTGCCTGCTTTTAACACTGTTAGTTACAGGAAATTCTGGCTCCAATTAAATCAATGGTAAAAGTCCCATTGACTCCAGTGAGCCAGAATTTCACCCTGGCTCCCATAACCTTGTGCTGCAGTATATATATAGCTCTGTCCAAAACCCGTTCTATTGATCCCAGTACAGCCTTTGTGGAGCACTATCCATAATGAATATGGGCTTCAGAGGCTGACCTTTCAGAAAGCTGGTATAAATAACTGGAAATACCTAGACATAACTGTACAGGAAAAAGGTAGCAAGTTCTAGCCATCTTTCAGGTTCCAGCATTCAGCTGTCCTGTACATTTCACTGAATTTAGTGAAATTCGAGACACTCTATTTCATCTGTGATGCTTGATCATCCCGTAGCATTAGAGAGACATGAACTAGCCTGAGTCCTGCATCAACTGTCAAGTGCTTTTAAAAAATGAGAAGTTAGTGATGCACCTCCCTTGGGATTCATAGCTGCATGCTTCCATTTGGTCGATATTTTCTCCTGAAGGAAGATAGGTGTGGCTTTACTAGAGGGGATGGTATTTTTTTTCCCCTGTTTAAAGCAGGATTAGTTATTTCTCCTCACTCCAAAGATGTTACCAAAAATGGAGATAGCTGTAAGGATGAGATTAAAATTGGGAAAAGCATGAAAAAACAAGGAATGACATTGCCCCATGCTCTGTCTGCAGCAGTAGCAGCATCCACTGTAAAGCAGGGCTGTACTAATGTGGTTAATGGAGATGAAACACCTTGAGATGAGCAAAAGGCCAAGGAGCTACATTTCTGATTGACTGGTATCGTAGGAGCCATAAGTCACAAGGCAATGAAAGTCTGTAGTTGGTAGCAGCTGTATTGTCCCAAATGAAGCAAATTGAAAAATCCTAAATTAGCTCTACCAAAAAAGGGAAGGGTGGTTTCTCAAGGGAGCTTGAGGCATGGAAAATGTCCCCTGGAAAGTAGAAAGAAATAACCTGAGATTCGGTTGTTATTTTTGAAAACCAGACTCTCCTCTTTCTTTACAGCAGAAAGATAAATCACAAAAATCAAATTCTTCTGGCAAAATGCATACAGTGAGTTGGCAAAAAAACCCGCAAAACAAACACACACCCCCACCTGCTAATGTCTGCTTTACTTTTATTTTCTTAAAACAACTTCTTACCTCTTCCTCTAGCTCTACAAAAATACCCTCTCCTTTCAGAGTCTTGACTGAGGCCCAGCTGGCAGGCAGCCCCTACCCTGTGTTTATCAGGTGGCTTGTTCCCATTGTCATCGACAAGGCTGTTTATAATCCTATTAATCAGGCTGTGGCCCATGCCAGGAGATACAGTGACTCTATTTGTTACTGTGTCTGTGGAAAGGTAATACCAGCTACACACAGAATACCGATTCTGAGCAGCTTCTCATCTCCAAGTTGAAACGATTGCTTAAAGTTAAGCCGGCCTATTGAGTATAGTGTCATCAAACTTCAGAGCACTGGGCACTGTCCTAGCAATGCACAGTCTGACACTTTAGCTTCCAAAACTTCTGGATCAGTTATTAAACCTAGAGCTTGAAACATAGTGTGTTCTGTGTGAGAGATGAGCAGCAAGAGAAGGAAAAAATACATGTGGCTGTGTCCATCCCTCAGTGATCTTTCTCAGTCTGAAGTCAGACAGCCTGGAAAGAGTTGGGGAGTCAGGAGGTGGAAAGTTTAATCACACAGGGTTTATGCAAATGCCTGTCTCTTCCAGGTTGCAGGCAGGAGCAGCCACAGAGTTAGAAAACATCTCTCTTTTTCCAAGATGAAACCTTGACTACTGTAGTTTAGGGCTGTCTTGAAAATGTACATCAGACTGGGGCTGACAACCCAGGTCCTGTCTCCAGGAAAAAAACATCAGTAAAACCATCAGGGTGTTTACCCAACAGTTTTGAGGAAACCTAACTTTCTGACAAAAGCTTTCTCTCTGTTGCATCATTTCCATCAGAAAACAGCTTGCACAATAGGAAGGTGCCTCAGCATGGGCAGTGCCAGGAAAAGGCTGCCACTATGATGGCTGACCTCCCAGAAGAAAAACAACTTGGGCTGAGCCAGCCACTTCCAGAGCTAAAAATAATAATAATAAAATAATAAAAAAGGTGAGCCAGGTGCAGCAGAGTTGAGCCCATCGACCTGTGACCGGAGCACAAGACAGACTGGACCCTCTCTCATCCATCCACCCCAGACAGCAGATACCAGAATTTGTTTCTCCCCTATATTTAAGACTGCTGCTTAAAAATAACCTCCCTTTTTTCAAAGCCCCTGGATTTGGTGTTGGTTGTTTCCTTTAGCAACAGAAGTTGACATATTCAGCGAGGGAAGTGTAAGTAGTTTTGTCTTATCTTTCTTCTGCCCATGAAGCCAAGGAGACCACGCTGGGAAGAACTAGTTGGGATGTTCACAGTGGATACTCAGTGGATCTGGAGAAGAGATCAGCCCAGGAGTCTTCCATCAGCTTGGGACTCTGCAGGTCACAGTTTTGCTGCTAGCACCCCCTGCAGTCAATCCCTGAAGTCTGTCAATTTCCACACTGCAATTCCTTCTCTACAGCTTAAGAGAAGTAAAAGAAGACTCCCTTTGGCTAGAAGATCCACATGGAAAGTTCCATGCAATGTCATCTCACCTGTGTACATATCAGTCATATCTCTCTTGTCTACCCACCTGGCTCCTCATCATAGCAGACAGGCATCCAGAGGCATTTTGTTCAGCAAGAACTGACCCTGAGCTGCAATAGACTTTGCTGCTCCATTATGAGGCTGTGCAGATGGAAAAGAGAATAACAAAAGAACTTCTTATCATGCTCCATTTAGGAAAGTGATTTCCCCTCCATTATAAAAAATAATTGCCTGCCACCCGAGCAACACAGCGCTGTTCCAGCTGCATCTTCCACAGACAGGGTTTGAAAGGCAAGTTCATATGTGACACTCAGCCATCAATCATTTCTGAAGGACATGCTTTTCTGCACCAAAGGTACATGCAAGCCAGTGCAGCTGTATCCTCTCATTTATGTGGTTTTCTCTTTATATTTCCCCTTTCTCTTCTCTGCACCAAACATGCTTTCCATGAGGTGGATGTGAAACTGCCCTTAAAGAAACCCTGTCCTGTGTCTTAAAATCTAATTCCTGTATCTCAGTGTCAGTCTCTCAGGTCAATCAGCTGCAGGTGAAGATCTCTCTAGCATCCTGGGGACTGCAGCACAATATGACCTCATAAAAATCATTGGGTTTACTATTAGACACAGAGCTGTATATCACAGTTGGACAGCTATTGGCTCTGCACTTCCTGCTGTTGTTTATCCAGTTCATTAACCATTTTTTGTGTGAAAACACAATTATCTCTGGCAAAACTTTAATTGCTTTAAGGTAAAAAAAAAGCCACAAACACTCACTGTGGAAAAAGTTCTGGACTTTTTCTTCCTTTGTTTGCTTGATTTCCCTAAGTATGTATCTATTCCCATGCCCCAGGAGTTTTGGGATGCCTGAAATCTGGGTCAGTTGCTTGCAGGTTTTTCCTGGCGATGTGTAAAGTCTTTGGAACGGGGTTTTATATTTGCATTAAATCCTTCCTCCAGTTTTTCTTTGATCTCATCTATTGTTTTTTCTTCAGTGTTGTCAGCAAGATCATCTGTATCCTTCACCATCACTCACTCCAGACTGTACTTTCTTTCTCACTGGGACTTAATCTTCATTCCTCCTGAGAGATATAAAAAAAAAAAAAAGGAAAAAGATGTGGAGTAACTGAATCTGCGGCTGTTGCACTGACTCTGCCCACCGGTACAGCAGTCACAGGAGAACATTCCTTGTGCCAAAAGCTTCCTTAGGAAAGTAACTTTCTATTAAAAAAAAAGAAAAAGATCACATAGGTCATCAGAAACTTCAACTATTTTGACTCATTTGTCCTCTTAATGTTCTTCAATTAGCCATTTGTCCTCTTTATATTCTATAATTACAAAAAAACCCCACACTATTGACTTTGTAATACTTAACCTACATTAAAATGACATCTTCTTCCCTCTGCTCGTTACTCCAGCCTGAAATAATAATCAGTGTGCTAAAATGGGAAAATCCATGTGTGATGAGCAAAGCTCTGAAAGGAGCTAATTAACAGTCTTCAAAAGTGCTGAAATATGACTAAAAGCTATGACGCCAGCAGAGGAAAAGAGAAAAAAAATCCTTGAGACCTTTGAGTATAGACTATTAACAGGGACGGGAGGGAGCCATTCTCATTTCTGCTAAAGGCTCTCAGGATGACCCTGGTCATGTTACCTAATCCTTTATATTCCTTTTTCTCCTATTAACTTTACACTCCTAACCAAGGCAAGCAGGGTAGGCCCAGTCAATGTTTCCATTGGGGTAACTAACTTCACTGAGGATCCAAAAAAACATATCTCTCCATTTATTAAATATGGAGCTCAAATCAGTGCTCTTTAGAGGAGTAGAGAAGGGCCTCAGACTCCTCTTTGTAAAGCAAGATAAAAATATCTCCTTCCATGGTTTTGATTTAGCATGTTGCTTCAGTACCGTCTTTGTTTCTGAGCCTCAACTTCTAAGGTGGCTTGTGACCACAATCATTATCCTAAGACCATTGCTGGATTCAGGAGTAAACAGGGAAGCAGAGGAAGGAACCAAGAGACAAATCAACAAGATATAGAACAAAGTCAGACATCCCGAAGTAACCACAGTCCTTAAGGGCTTAAACTGAATGGTGCATTTGAAGCATTGTAAGGAGAAACAATGTTCCTCCAGCTGAATGCATTAAAAGGGACAACTCACAGCAAGGAACTTGAGCTGCCCCAGGGAAGTATGCAGAAAAAAAAAAAAAAGTACCTATCTGAGTTGTGACAAAAAAAAATCTGTAAGTGGTAACCGGTGAAGACATGAAGGAAGGTCAGAAATCTCTTGTTCCTGGTGGACCACCCATAAAAGATAAATGAATGTTGCTTATGATCACACAACAAACAGGCACAGGGGAGAAGACACCAGTTATGGCACTGCTGCCTGTGTCCTCTGCAGTTCATTTGTCCTTTTTCAAGTACAGAGTCAGTGCTCTGTACTCACAGTCAGGCTTCAGAAATGGTACAGTGCCCATAACCTCTGTAGAGCCAGATATTCTGACATGCCCAGACTTTTATTTTTTAGAAGTTGCACAAGGATTTTAGTGCCTAGGTAGGAGCCTAAGCTGTTTGTGAAACCCTTTGATGATGAGAGGAGCTCAAAGCCTTTCTCCTTCCTTCAGAGTAAAACAGCAGCAATGACGCTCTGTTCCTTCCTACTGTACATCACATGTGCACATTGATACAGCAACTGATACAGCAAGCCTTTAATTTGAGTAACAGACTCACGCAAACAGCAAGTGACCAAATAACAGTGTTTAACAATCATGGTGATGCCAGGTTATATTTTTACTGCTGAAATGTGATAGGCTTCATTATCACACTAGGATTTTGCATATCTCCAATAACTACTCTGTCTGAAACAACTGCTGAATAGCCAAACTGGGATTATAATAGCCAAACTTGTGAGGGGATCTCAACATTATTCCTTTGAAGCACTAACTTCACCTCTGTTTGAACCAGGTGTTTTGTTGTCAGAGCTGCTATGAGCGAGGAAGAGACAGCCTGTCTTGCACATTTGCTGTACCTTTTTTTTTTGCTTCCTTACTGTAGTATTCCCTTATCCAAAGATAAATATCATCTGCCTGAAAATTTCCATTGGTTCTTGAAAACATCATTAATCCCAAGAGTTCACACATCATGAGTCATACCAGGAGATTTAAACAAAAACAAAAAAAAAACACATGCAAACAAACGTGATCAGTTTAAGTGAATTGTATTTGTTTTTTGGCTTCCAGTCCTGTAAGTTGCACTCAGAACTCATTCTCTGCTCTTGTCTATTGTCATTAGGGTTAGAAACCTTTCCTTTAAATTAAACCCCTGTATTTTCAGCAATAACTTGACTTGCAAAGCAAGAGATACACAAATATTGCAAGGCTTGAAAGAAAATCATGAAGTGTTGGTAAGCTATCTGCCGATGTGTGGAATACTGAAACAGCTCTGCCAACAGTCAAGATCTATATATACACCTTTCCCACATTTGAAAAAGAAAGGGACATCTCTCCGTCAGAAAGTAACATAAGCCTTTTTCAAATTACTATCTGGGAGTTTACTGAAAATTGCCAAATGATTTTGCGTTCCTCTTCTCCTCACTGAGAGTTGGGGGATCAGATGACACTAAGGCAGGCAGATAACACCTATCCCAGGAGATTACCGACACAGACATGCGGTGGAACAGAAATGACTCCTGCCTTGCTCAGGTTTTCATACCGGCCAGAGGAGCAACCTGGAAGCTGTGCAGTGGCTTATCGCCAGGGCCTGGCTGAAGCATACCAGCCTCTGCCACTGCAGCTCACCAGAATGACAACAGCCAGCAAACCAACCAGGGTTACCCCTTCCTCTCTGGAAAAGGTAACTCTAATAAAGAAGCACCATTTTATTGTGTAATTAAATATGTGCAAGTAAATAAAGGGCTGAAAAGACAGAGTCTGTTATCCGGAGAATTATCTGCTTAGCCACAGACAGTGACAGCTCCTACTCCAAGGAACTTGTGCTAATTAGGCAGTCTAGCAATGGGAAATCACCTTCATCGGGTAACAGTCCTTTTCCTGAGCTGGTTTGTGCTCACAGCCACTCACTCCAGAAGTCAGGCAGTCTCCTCCACACCTTTCCCCATCTTGCCTCTGATACTGCATCCAGCTCTGAAAGAGGAGGTCAGCTCCATGCAATGCAAATTATGGAGGCAGAAAACCAGCACCTCTTCACCCCTGGGCCTCTGACAATGTAACTGGACATTTACTCGCTTGTACTCATTTTGTATTTTCTTTCCCCTTTGCAGAGGAGCAAGGCTGTTAGGTGTACTGTGATTCAATGCAGCCAAGCTGGCTGTTACATGACATGTACTGTAATTAGGAACAAGCAAAGCTATGACTGTTAAATCAGGCTGATGCAAAAGCTGGAGAACTCACCTGGCAAGTGGCAGACAGAGCCCATGGCAGGGACTCTCCCACCTGTTTTTGTAGCAAGTTATCTTCAGCGGGAGAGTGGTCCCTTCTGGCACTAACTGTGGCTGTGCTGTCTGAAAAAGAAATCAGTGGCTGGGCTTAAATATATATTTACCCTGGTAGGAATGCAACCTTCTGTGCTTCATGCCAGATGAAAAGTCCTTACCATTTGCTACCACATTTTCAGACCACTTACCTCAAATTCCAGCTTTAAGAATCAAAGTGGCTGGTAAAATACATAACACAAGTGACAAGCTGGGCCAGCACCTCAACTGGTACAACCAGCTTCCAAGCACTCACTGATAGAAATCATTGATCAATTCTCCTAAGTAAAGGACCAAGGAAAGAAGGCTCATGCCCATACCTCAGGTTGTGCTCAGAGATTACCAGCAGGACAGCTGTGAGCATCCTCTTGTATGCCTGTGGCCCACCCAGGCTAAGGATACCTTATCTTTGTCTGTCTAGCTAGGTTTTGGGAAGGTGGCAGGGACAATCCTCTGTCAGTGAAGAGCAGCATGCCACAAGATTCCACAACTCATACAACTGCTGGCCCAGGGTAGAAGACTCTGCAATGCAGACCCCTTCCAACTCTAACCATTCTATGATGTACTCAAAAGTAAACCACTGGCCCAGCACAAATGGACCAAGACAGAGCTGAACCTGAACTTGGGGGTGTATACACAACCATTTGCTCATTTTCCTTGGGGGACTTGAGAAATCCTCCTGACGGAAGTTAGTACAATATATCTTCATCAGGAAAATCTTCATCAAACTGGTATTTACCAACCAAAAAGCCAATTGGGCTGAAAAATCTCCAAAACCTTATGGCTCCTCTCTGGTCTTTTTAGTCATGTCTTCCTGCCTCCCTGATCTCATGATTACGTTACCCTATAAAGTTACCATAGAGAAGACTTGGTTGAAGAAGGGGTATTTTTTTTGTATTTAGAACAAAAAATGTACGTTTGACAGGCGTGATGAAAACATTTATTAGCAACCTACTTACCTGTGAACAGGGTAAATGTGTCCTCACATCATAGTAATATGTGAACATGCAGACAGTGCCCTCCATTTGGCAGGATTACAAGGCACACAATTAGCACAGCCAAAGATTGTCCAACGTGCCATTAAGCCCTTTGTGGGCTGATAAGAAAGAATAATGAAACAGGCTTTTGCCAACTTCCACTCCCTCAGGTTCTCAATCAGATATATGCTGCTTCAAGCTGCACCTGGGCAGATGAATGGGGCTGCATGATTCAACAGGAACAATGGTTACCAGCAATGTACTCATTTGTAAATGATGCAATTTATTTCAATGACAAATGCCTGATAATTTGCAGCAGCTGAAGAACCGTATCCTACAACAGAAGCAGACAAGCATCCCTGCACTGGGGCACTAGCAGTCAACTGGCATGAAGGGAAACTCATCACAGCAGCTCAGGCAAAAAAGGCAGACAGGCTTGTTAACAGAGGCATGGACACCTGACTTAAGAAGGAGTTCTTGGACAGTCCAAAAGTGTCCACTGGACTCACAGAGGATGTTTGCTCCTGACTTTGTCACTAGGAGGCTATATTCAGGCTGTTCTTTGTTATTGGATTTGAGTCCTCTTCCATGCATCTTTTCCACTGCAAACTCTCTAGGGCATGCAATTCCTCCTGTGATGAGTTTATGCATGAGTGAAAAAATCAGGCTGATGCCTTTCTTGACATGGTACATAAAAGGAGGTATCTCAACTAATAACAATAAAGTTAATATTCCTGAAAAAAAAAGGTGATGCCACACAAGAGCACAAGGTCTGGCCCCAGGTACCAAAGGGACTTAATAAAGCATCAGTGTTTTGACATCCCCATGCTTCAAGCTTCCCACTGTTCCCACAAGCTGAGCTGAACTGATCCTGATTATAACACTTAGCAGTAGGAGCAGTGCTATGCCTTTGGATTAGTCTGTGTCTGGGGAGCTTAACCACCAATTATATGTGCTTCATTACTGTAGACCTGATAATAACAACAATAATAATTATCATTTATAAGGGTCTTTGCGTTTTCAGAGCTCTTTGCAACCATTAACTACTTAACACCACTGAAACCTTTGTTTCATTTTGAGCATCTTTAGATGGAGGTCATTCCTCCAGCACGCAACTGCCAACATGAGATGTGTTTGAAAGCAGCTCTTTCATTTGATCTCTATGCATGTGTTCCCAGCTTCTCATTTTGTAAGAGAGAGAAAGAAGAAAGGTGGCAAACAGGTTAAGATAGAGCTGAGATGAGACTTTGATGTTTTTCTGTGGCATCCTCTCTAGTGTTCCATGGTCACCAACTAAGGTTCTTTTAGAGTAATTCAATTCCCTTGCAATGTATTTAGCTGATGAAATCTCCCAAACAATTCCTCTTGAAGCTGTTCCAAGAAAGAGGAGCTAAGACAGGCTGTTTTATGGGAATGGGGGTTGACACATCTCAGTACAAGTGCAGAAACGTGCTGATTTCAGCCCTTTCCTGCATTAGGAAAGAGTCTTGAGCCAATAAAAAAAAATATTACATTCAAGCAGCATCCTTGTCTGTGCATAGGCCCTGAGTACACAAGCTATTCTCATACTCCACCTATTCTACACTTACCATAGAGGCTATGAACAGTTTTATGCTTTCATCATGGCCTTCAGCACACAGGAAAAGCCTCACTTCTCTCCTCTGGTAGCTCCTGAGGATAACCAGCTTGGCACTGAATCTTCAGTGGCATGTCATAGCCAGAGCACCCAGCAGGAGTCTACCTCTGCTTTCAGCCTTCCTGGATGCGCAAGAAGTGAGAAGGAAGGAGTCACTAGATTTGCAAAGCACTTGAGAGAAGAAAGCTTGCCATTTTTACTCCATGTCTTGTTTTCCTCCTGGTCAGGCATCATGCCAGCTATTCCCTTCCACAAACATTCTCCCCTTTCTCTGTCCTGCATGATTTATGTGGCATTTAAATAATAAATTGAGTGGATGTTGTGGAATTTATAGCATTCAAAGTAGGTCATTAAATAAATCACTATATAATTCATAAAAATTAATCTGGATGTTGCAGTGGGAGGATTTCATTGGAAAAAAATCAATTCACAGAGTTTATAGAATTGAAAGGTTGTCAGGGATTTGCAATATTTAAATACTGTGTATATTTAGAGTAAGAATAGGAGAGTGATTTATGTAGGATGACACCTTGGTTACCACTCACTCCCCTGGATGTCTCTGACTCTGTCCCCCAGCCTTTCCTCTGAAGGATTCTTAGCTGGGGAAATCATTGCCCTCTGAGGGAAACAAAACCTTTCTTCCTAAATCCTCCAGCAGGAATCTTACAATAGCCCTTATTAGAGCTCTACAGAAACAGCAAGGCACAGTAAATTAGTACTTTTTTCAGTGCTAAACCTGGGGTGTGACTCCACTGTGATAGGCTCCAGCAGACAGCACTGAAAAGTTTCAATGCTCAAACAAACCCACTATCCTCAGAAAAGGGTCAGTGCAAGTGCCGGGGTAGGTCAGGCAATAGAAACAAGTTGCCTCTAAGGGCAGAGAAAACAAAGTCACAGAATCTTCAGGTTGCACTTAAACAGTGCTTTCAAGAAACAAGCTTGCACCTAGCAGCAGCTTAGTAATGATCACTGAAATAAAGAAATAGCAAGAGTTAAAATTTAAATTAGCATGTCTAGTAAGAAAGAACTGATTTACCTGCAAATCCCTGGGCTAAAGCAAACAGGAAAGAAAACCTGGGACAAGGAAAGCTCTTTACTTTTCTCTAGGACATGACAGCAAGTCAGAAAGATTTGCATTCCAGAGAACTAACAGGATCCAGTACCTGCACACCAAACAACCAGGCTGTGAGAGGCTTAACTAAAGCCCTTTATGTTATATTAATATAATTATTGGTGTATAATTAACTCCGGTCCCTCTTCACCTCTGATAAATTGAACACCAGTCCTCACATGTGCTCTCCAAATAGTACCAGTCATTAGTTTATCATTCCTGGATGCTACTATTTCAGAGGAGATGCTAAATCTTACCCACAGGCAGAAGGATCAGCCACAGGCAGCTCCGACCAGCCAGAGCTGCTGAACTGGAACAGATAAACTGATCATACTGTGCCAGGCAAACGGCAGGAGAGAGACCAGGTCAAGTCTTTAAGCTGGGGAATGCCACAGCCCCCAAAAAATCAGTGAAAGGGAGGAGTCCCTCCTCTAATTATTCACCAGGTTTCAAAGGGGCAAAAATGTCCTTCTCATGTGAGGTCAGCTCAGGTCCTTCTCTTGTGGAAAACGTGGAAGTATTTTTTTTTATTGGCTTTATGCTCTCTGTTGTTCTTCCTGAGCCAGATCTTTTTATTCATGCTTGTTACTGTTGAGGTTAACTGCCAACTGCCTTTGCTGTGCTTAAATATGCTCTGAGTTTAACTGAAAGTTAGCTGTGCACTTAAAATACGGGACTGGGAATTAGGAAACAATTCTTGGCTCTGCTATAGACCCCCTTTATGGCCATGGCACATCACTTAATCCACCTGCCCCATACTTCCACCTCTGCAAAAGAAGGTGAGAATATAAATTTTCTCCTCCCTTGTATCTAATATTCAGAGGGAAACATTTAATGGAAATGACAGTAACTAACACAATTACTTCAGGAGAGGCCTTTCATGTTTACAGTAATAATACAAGTAGGTGATGATAAAGGGCAAAGTGAGTAACTTCATTTTTCCTGATCGGGACAAGGCAGCTGTGTTCTGTTTACTTCCTCAATTTGCATGCTGACACTGGCACACCTCTGGGCATCTGTGGAGCTCACAGAGCAGAATGTATTGATCTGGTGGGGGTTCTTGAATAAAAACATTAAAGAAAAAGTTTCTCCATGACAGAGTAGACATTCACAGAATACACAAAGCCAGCTTATTGGAGTACATACCATTTTAAGGAACATTAAATCTAAGAGTTAAACCTAAATCACGTGAGGCTCTTTTGAAGTGTGGCACTCTTGAAGTACAGAACTGCAAAATGCCTCATGGTTTGCTTAATCAGGGTCAGTTTCGTGCTGTGCATTGGTTGCTAATAGAGCCAGGAAATTTTAGGACTTCTGATCTCCATAAAGGTCCAAGATCCTATTCCTCACTGTTAAACAGGTCAGCCCAGAAGTAAATACACAAATAGAAGGTAGGAAGCTGAAATGTGAATCAAGCAAGATGTCCACTGTGTTCTCCTGTCATGTGATGAAAAGCAAGCTCTATGCACCCCTCCTTACATCCTCTGCTCAAGTAAATCTCATCACTGCAATTTATACCTGAATTTGCCCAGCTGAGTCTGTTGTGCTGGACTGCTTCTCCATCAGAGGCTTGACAGGCTTCCTGCTTCATAAGAGCCCTGGCTTTCCCTCCGAAGATAGCAAAACAATAGACATAACTACTTTCCTGTGGATATAAACCTCCTCTCTACCTGCTGTACATGCTGGCTAGATCTAGGGACCTCTGAGACCAGGGGTTCACCTGCTGTAGCACATCATCTGCCTTTCACTGCTCACAATTGAGTATCAAGAAAGGTTTTGGGATTAATTCTGTTTCGCATGCTGCTGCTTTTCAAAAGCATTAGACTGTGCTGATGGATGAAGGGAGGGAAAATGCATAAATGAGAATGAATAAACGAATGCAGAGTCAGGTATTTGCCATAGTTACTGGCCCATACACAGAGCACAGACAGTACTGACAAGATCTTTGTACTGTACCAATAGCCAACTAAACTGTTCTTCCCCCCAATGGGTGCCCAATTTAAGTAAACACAGAACAGGAAACAACAGGAGAGGGACATTAAGTGTTTCAGCCTGCCCTTACTGCATTTGTGTAACTCTCAAAGTATCACTAGAACACAGCATCTCTCTCAAATGAGCCTTCAAACATCGTTAAAAGCCAGTGAATACAGAGCATCTTATTGATATTCATAAGGTGGTAAAGTATTTTTGTACTTTTTCAAAATGTTAGCACCAAGAAAAAGCAGGTAATTTACACGTAATTTATCAACAATGAGCAGAGGTGTTCTCTGGTTGGAAAAGAGAGCACACATTGTTCTGCTCCAACAATTCACTCAATCATTGTTGTCAAAGGTTCTGCAGTGCCCAAGCAGGAAACAGAAAGGACTCACAGAAGACAGGAGAGCTGAGAAATAGTGCAGTGATATTGGTTCCCCACGCTGGACTTTCCATTACTGAAGATTGATTTTCTACACATGGTTAAACTACAATTTAGAAATGACTGTGCTTTCATCAGCTGAAATGTGTTTAGCCAGACCATAAAAGAGGACACATCGTTGCAACTCGTGTTCTATCTTGCATTGCACTCAAACCAGAGACAGGCTAAGGGTTTTCAAGAAGGTAAACTAGGCATCGCTAACACTGCCAGGGATTAGGCTAATCGGGTTAAAGCTAGCTCTTGTATATCTTGAGGGGTTTATGCTGTTATATACTTGTATATTATGAAAAAGTGAACCCCATCCAAACCTTTATAATTCAGGTACTCTTGTAATATATTTCGAGTAATCAGTATGGTTGTTTTCAAACTCCCTAGCCCTGTACCAGAGCCACCCTAGAAGGCCAAACAGGAGGAGAGTGGGTAGTCCATGAGGCATTTACCTTTGCTCATTTGGCTATGTCCTGCCTTTCCTCGCTGGCCCCAAATCTGATCCAGGGCTCCTCTCAACACTTCACAACCTGGTGCTGGCAGCAAAGAGAAGAGGTTTTTCCTCTGTGTGGTACCACTGAGGGTATTTTTGTGATGATCCAGCTCCCCCCAGTGCCAGCACCTCTCCAGGTTGCCCCGCAGCTGATGGGCAGCCCTGAAGGGTCAAGCTTGCCCATAAGCCTTCTCCCTGCAGAAATTCAATTACTCATCCTTTCTATGCACCAACAATGGAAAGGTCAGGGACAGGCAATTCCTCAAACAAGGGACGGTTCTTGAGACCCAGCCAGATCCCATCCCACTGCACACAGTGAATCAGGAGCCAGTCTGCACAAACCATAGCTCCTGTTGACAATAAATGTTTTGCCACTCTTGTTCAAATAGATTGGTAGTGATTGTGCTTCTCCTTACAGCCAGGCCTGATCTCGCTGTTGTCCAGTATCTGGGCAGATATGTGTATCAGTACATGTGTGGAAGTATAATCTGCATCCAGATCTGCTCTCACCCACCTCTGGATCAGTTCTGTTGCTGGAGCATATTTGTACCTATACGCAAACAGCTCCATGTCCAGGCAGTCTGCAGGAGAAGGAGAAGCTAAGACTGAATCTTTTAAGTGGGCTTTTGATGTATATTCTCATGTTAAGCAGCATGGTGAGGCTGGGAGTCCAGGAACCCCTGGTGTGCTGCAGAGATCTGGGTGCCTTTATTCCACCCACTTTAGAAAACATTTTATTTGTAATGCCAGCTTGCTTTCATGGCAATGCTGCCTTCTCTGGGACCGAGGTCCTTGTCACTTTGAAGATCCTAGCTATTTGGCTGCTTTGAATTCATTTGTTTAATGAACCTCAGGGGGCCACTGCACTAAAGCGTTCCCAAGCATGTTCAGAGCTTTGCAGTTTCTCCACTAATTAGGGACTCCTTTGGGGCTAAACACAAGAGGTTCTGCTGCTGTGTTTGAAGCTGGCAGTAAGCCAAGACAGTGCTGAATCTCCAATTCAAGTGAAGCATTTTTAATAATTTTCCTCCTCTTTTTTTTTCTTCTCCCCGGTCAGTGCAAAGTTACCAGCCACAAACACAAATGGCTTAGGTCAAGGTGCGCCAAGGCAGAGGGAAGCATTTTATCAAAGCATGAATAAAGCAGCCAAGTTCTGCAGTGTGCTTTTTTGCACATGTGCACTTTCCTCAGTAGACATTACACAGCCCTCTCTCTTCCGCAAGCTCTTTCCTCAGTGCCTGTTAAGCTACTTACTTACTATTAAAGGCTTCTAGCAGCTAAAACTGCAGATCAGATTGCTCATTAGTCACTAACCAGGAACGCACCAACCTTAGCAGCTGCAAGGTCAGAGCATGACCAAGGTGGCCAACGTCATGCAGCCAGGCATAGGCCACACATTGCATTACTTACAGGGGCTTCAGATGGGGAAACGGGAGAGATCTCCTGAAGTGCCTCAAGGATGTGGGAGTGTCACAGCTGAGAGATGCCAAGACAAAATCCACTTGTAGCAGCTTTTCTCAATGCAAGAGCTTTCTCTTTCCCTTCCTTCCTTTACAGCTTCCCTACCAAAATGTGTAATGCACAGGTCCTTTTTTAAAAAATAAGGATTCATACTTGTGGGAAGGAACCAGAAAAGAAATTGGTATCTTTTGCAATTCATTACAGCAACTTATTACTCCTCAGAATTTCCTCAAACTAAGAAAGGTCTGCTCAGAATGCACTCTGCAGTGCTCAGGGCACCAAAAGTCCTGCAGAGTTAATTGCCAGGCACATTAATTACTGACTAAATAGGAAATTCCCAAATACCATTAGAAAGTGATGATTAAACATGTACCGCTGATTGGACACATCCTCTCTTACTGTAAGTCATCTTCCTGTTGATGAAGTTCAGAAGGACAAATGTATAATAGGAAGCAGCAGTGGTAAATAAATATAAGTCTCCTCAGAAAGCTAGAACCCACCTTCCTGGGATAAAGTTGCAGATACTTTACCCAGGACCCCACATACTGGCTGGAGATGATCTGAAGCCAGGAAATTTGCTCATTGCTCACCTTCAATTTGGCATCTGTATCAGTAGCATCTGGATTCTTCCAGGTGCTCTTCTCCTGTCTCAGATATCAGCTTTTGATACGTCCCATCTGCCCTATCAAGTGCTGCCAGGAAAGGTAACAAGACAAAAAAACCCCATGGGTTCTTAAAACGTCAGTGTCCAAAGAGGGCAAATCTGGAACTGTGAATAGGCTCAGAATTAAGGCTCATGTTTGGGAGGACAATTTCTGCCCTGAGAGGTCACCGTTAGAAGGGAAGGCAGAGCAAAACCAAGCCAGGGATTTGTGCTTGCTTACACAGTTCCTCCTAACGGCAGATACAAGCAGGGTCAGTGGTGTGTACCTAAGCTATTTAACTTGCTTCTCTCCTAAGCAGAGGATCAGGACTTCAGCATGAGTTTTACACCACAAGGTTGAGCAATGCTCTCTGCAGCAGAGTTTCCTCAGGTCCAGACACTGCCCCTAGACTCCTGTGATCCTCCCCATCTATCGCCCCGTGGTAGCAATCGTGGTATTTCCACAGGCTGCAGCCTTCTGTCCAGCCTGGCAAAATCTTTGCCAGCCGGCAGCCAAGGAGCACCAGCCACTGGAAGTCTCTCCATCCAGGCACCATCTCCCAAGCCGGAAAGAGCAAGCCTGGGAAGCTGCTGGTGTGGCTTGTAAGCCTCAGAGCTCTCGCAAGAGGTCACTGCTGTCTAGTAAAAGCCGCGAGTGCAACCGTGCTGCTAAGTCCAATACTCAAAGCAGCCTCCCAGGCAGAGCCTGCAAACCCTCGGACCAATCTTCGGTCCTGCCAGCTCGTGGGACCTATAACATCTCCACAACTGGCTGCCGTGGCCTGAGCTATCTCCAGCACATTCTGACACCTCCCTACTACCTCCTGAAATAGCCTTTCAACAGCAAAATGAACGTAGCTTCCCACACCATCTTGTCTCCCCATGCACACCCTTTGCTCCCTCCACCTGAAGTTTGAGCTCTAGGGAAGTTAGTAAACTTGGAGATCCACCCCTGGGAGACAGGAAGGGACCACAATGACTAGCAGAGATACTGTCCTCCCCAGCCCTTAAAGGCAAAGCTGGTCATGGCAGGAATGGAAAAGTAAGCCAGCAAATGCCAGCCCAGGACCACAATCTCCAGACCACCACAGCCACATCCCCCTATTTAAAGCCCCTCTTTCTTCCTTCAGACCCGATTTCCCCCTTGCTTTTACCATGACAACACTGGAACCAGTACTTCTAGCTCTGCCACTGCCACAGAGGTAGAAACTACATTGCTCTGTGCTAGCCCCACTTAAACTCTCTGCCTCACTCACACCTGTGAAGTGCAGCCTCGGCCCTCTGAACCCTTTCAGCCCCTCAGCCAACCACAGCACCCCTCAGAGCCTGCAATGAATACAAAATAGAAATCCCCCTTCTCAACTACACCCCGAACCCTACTCAGCACCCCAGGCATTTGGTCATTGTTGGAAATGTGGATATGGATGACATGAGGTCTGTTGACTACCCACACCAGGAGTGCATGAGAAGCAGAGCTGGCTGAAAAGACGTCCTTTCTTTTTCCTTTGCTCCTTCCCGATGTTTGTTTGTGTGCAGTCATGGCTGGGCTGGTCAGAATCCCTGCCTCTTCCAGCCCGACACTGCCTGCTCCTGCCACTGCCTGACAGGGTACATGTAAAATGTAAATCAGACCACAGGTGAAAACGGCTTTCCAGGGGGTGGGAGGCAGTGGGGCTGGATCAGAGCCATGGTGCAACCTGGCACCCAGGTTCCCTGCAGCTTGCCCACTCCCCACTCTCTGCCAGCACCCCAGCTCCCCCTGCCACAGGACAGAGAGGGAGCAGGCAGTGTGTGTGGGGAAAGCTGGGGGCTGTGAGTTCCCCACACCTTCTATCACTGAGCTACATCAGAGACTGACTGTTGGGGTTAGCATTTGACTTAACAAATTGTGTGGGTTCCCACACAGCCACTAAGGAAAGGAAGATAGTGTCTAGGGACAGCACCCACCTGATTACCTAGAGGACAGTGTGGCCACATTCCCAGGTGTGCTGGGCTTAGGTGGGGTGGTTGCTGAGCCCCTCTGCAGTGGGGCAGGCAGAGGGAGAGCAGGTTTTTACCCACCCCTCTTCTTTGCCCTGTGCCAGCACACACCAGAACCAGGGCAGCAAACCCTGGCATAGCTGGTGGAAAGCTGCTGCCATCTCCTGGGCAGTTCGTGTCCATTTGGCACCCTTTCCCATCAACTGCTTTTCCCAAGGGCTATTGTTCCCTCCTGTCCTAAATCCCTACCCCTGAAGCTACCTGCCTTCACCTGCAGCCCCCCTGCAGTGCTAGAGCCTCTGACAGCTGCCTGCGCCTGTGGCACCAAGGCAGAAGCCACCACCCCTGCAAAAAGAGGTGTACCCTCTGCATTGCATGATAACACTTCTGTACTAACATGCTTCCTTCCGAAGGCAAATAAGCCATGTGACACGGTGGCAGGTTGCCAGCTGAGCTCCTGCCATGCTCTGTTAGGATGTGCAGGGCTCAGATCCCACCTAGGCAAATTCCATTTCCCAAGAAGGTGTCTCGAGTACTTGCACCCCACACCAGGTCTGTTCTCAGACCAAACCTGGCTAGAAACAGCACTAAAACACCTGCACTGCTCTGGACAGATTTATCTCCCTTTCCCATAGACAGGTTTGGAGACAGAAGGGACTGTAATAGAAACGCCAGGAAAGCATCTAAATGCTGAAACAGAAAGGACTGCAGTAGTGGCACCAGGACAAGCAACAAGGCTTTCTTTCCAGACAGGCTCAGTAGACACAAACAGAGGAGAAAGGAATGACCATGGTCCAGGGGGAAGCTACAGGAAACAGCAGAGATCCTGTCTCCATTTTGGGGGAGAGAGGAGGTACAGGAGGCAAGTAAACCCAGTCATTGTTCTATAGACTTTCAAGTCCCAGAGAGACAAACTCCTGGCTGCTATTTTTCCTGTCTCTTGTGATCAAAGATCATTGGGGAACCACACTTTGTGGCCTGTCCACAGTGCAAAATGAGAGATTTGCAGTGACCTCTGCATACCTGCCAGGAAAGCTCCTGGGCTGACTCACCTTTCTGCCTTTGGCAGGTTTACATGAGCAAGCAGTGCCAATTTGCATAAGGATGTGACAAGCCTATTGTTCCAGAATGACCAGGCTCCACTTATCCAAATGCCTCAGCAACAGGCCTTGCCTTCCAGCATGATGAGATGTAACTTCATGTGTCATAGGTCAAAGCATAGTAAAGTCTGCCCACTTTTCCCTGCCTCCCCAGGCAATCCCACCCTGCATCGCCTCCCAGCCTCTCAAATGAAGCATCTTGTGGGTTTAGGGCAGGAGCAGGGGGAGCTGGTTGAGGAGGTGGCCAGGCTGGCAGAAGGTCAACATGATGGGAAGCCGTACCTGTAAAACCCACTGGAGGAGGGAACAAATGGCTCGAACTTCACATGAGGAAGTATGAAGAAGCAATGGAGACCAATCAGGAAAATTCCCCTGTTAAATTGCTCACTTTAGGGAAGTGGCCTTTTGCAAAATGTTTGCCTTCAAACCAGATTTCCCACTTGCAAACTGCCAGAGCGAACCTGCCCTTTTTCTCCCTGCAGTCCTTCTGATGTAACAGGAGGTAACAAGGCTTTTAGGACCTTAACCCTCAGAGGCAAATGCAAAGAACAATCCGCCTTTTCTTATTCAAGCCTGGATAAAGCCTACTCAGGGCTAACAGACTAGGATAAAGTGCCTTAAAACCGAAGGTTCCTTCTGCTGTTTGTCTGTGGGAAATCCCATGCCAGGGACACCCTGAGAGCCCAGCTGGCAGAGGACCAGTACTGAGGTGTTTCCCTGCAGCAAACCTGGGGCACATGGGGGGACTGGCAGCCTCCCAGCTGTGTCCTGGTGCAAAGTGCATTCCTCATCCAACCTGCAACTCCATTGAGCCACTAGGCCCTACCTGCCCTACTCCCTTCCCTTTCTCTTTTTCTCTCATCTGCTGTACGGAGGCAGGAGACGGTGTGTAGCAGGGCCCTCCATCTGCTTCCTGGAAGCCGCAGAGAACTGTTGTGACACTGGTGGCTGCAAAGCCCCTTGACAGATAGAGGTGCAGAGCCCATCCCAGCAGCGGTAAGTCACTCCACACCGTGAGCAGGAGAAGGAACCTTTTAAAGCCAGCCCAGCAGCCCAAGTAGTAAAAAAAGTCCTACATTTACAAAACAGTTTGCAAAACAGGCCAGTAAATCTGAATTGCCTTGAGTCCTTCACCCAGTGCAAATAGTCCAATAAACCTATGTAGAGGAGCTCAGAGCAAACATACTTTTCTTTCCCTGACCTGGGCAGAGTCCCCTTCTGCCGTGCAGGGCTAGCAGCCAGGTGGAGAGGATGCCCGAGTCACAGGAGGAAATGGTGTGCTGGGGCCAAGGCTGTGCTGCCCTGCTGTACAGGGCAATTGCAGCACAGACCAGACTGTTCCATCCACCAGTAGGACAGGGAATGTACAGGACTCTCCGTGTTTGCTGCCTCTGTTCCTCTCTTTCCTCAGCACCCTGCCCTGCCCTTTGCTTAGCCTATGCTTGACCCGAAAGGTTTTGCTTACTGCAACCAGTGCCAGAGAGACAGCCTGATCCAGTTGAGCTGTGACTCACGTTTCCGTGCTCTGAAGCAGGTGGTCACATGTGGTTTTTATTCTCTGCAAGACTGTTGCAGTTTTCCCAAAAAGACACCCCCTCACTTGCCGTCTCCTCCTACTGGGTTGCACGTGGGAAGAAAAGGTTTTGCTTTCCTGGTTTCTGGTCTTCCCCAGACCACTAACTCTTGGCCAATACACTGAAGGGTTTCACCTCCATTCCTGAAGTGCAGCCCTGAATTCAAAGTGCTGCTGTTTGCCTGGGGGCTCCAGTCCTCCACCCACAAAAAGGAAGACTCACTTAACTCTGGGGAAGACAAAAAGGGAAAGGGAGCCAGGACCAGGCACCATCTGCAGCGGTCAGTACAGCTGAGCTGGGCCAGGCTGCCTCCATTCCCATGCTCAGAACTGATGAGGCCCCAAGAGCTCCTTGTCTGTAGAGACGGAGCCTTTTGAGAAGCTCAAAGAGCTGTGTCAACATCCCTCAGGGACCAGCAGACCCAGAATTCTGGTTGTACACAACAAGGGAGCTGCTGAGACACCTCCATTCTAACTCCTAGGAGCCAGATCACCATCTCAGGCCTCCAGAAACCTCTGAAAGACAAAAGCCATGGGGACTGCAGCTTCTGAGTTGCTCCCTGGGTCACTGTCCTGGGGAATAGAGAGAATTGCAATGCAGAATCTGAGTTTTCTGTGCTTATAGTTGCTCCCTTAACACGAGTGGTGGTGGTGAATGCTGTAGCCTGAGGTCTCCTTGCTGCTCCTCTCCACCTCCACCCTGCATGGCATTGACAGGAACAGGCACGGCAGAGTGGAGCCTCCTCAGAAATACAAGGCAAAGGGCCCTGCTCTAAATGGCTGTCCCTGCCAGTTCTGGGAGGCAGAAACCACCTGTTGCAAGGAGGAAGAGAACGGCACAAGTTTACCCAGAAATGGCCATGACTTGACCTTGAAAGAAGCTTGTAGAAATTACATCTCTAGCTTAAGTTTCACCTACAACTACACAAAAAGATAGGACAGGTAAGGAACTGCACCACTTGTGCTAGCAAGAAGAAAGAGAGACAACAGAATAACTTGTGCGTGCTTGCCAAGAGGGAATAAACCCCAAGTCATTCCATATGGGTTAACACCTGTAGTGCATTCCATATGGGTTAACACCTGTAGTGCATCCCATATGGGTTAACACCTGTAGTGCGGGTGGCAGAAAGGGAAACACCCCTAAATCAGTTCCAAACTATCCTTGAGCCTTACTGAAGAGCCGCAGACTAGAACTGTGGCTGGGAAGCCCAGTGGTTGCTTGTTACCCGGAGGCTGTATTTATTTTGGCATTTGAAACCAGACTTTTGATCTGCCAGCCTGGAAGGGGCGAGCTCCTGCTTTCCCCACCCTGGGTCTGTTTCTGTTACAGCCAGAGGAGCCATGAGGTGTGCTAGGTTCCTGCTAGCCCTGGTCAGGGTCCTGCAGCTCCTTGAGTGCATTTTTTGATGGTGCTCTGAGCACAGCTGAGCAGTCTAGGTCCTGCCAGCTTCTGCTCCATCCGTCCTACTGCTCTGTCGAAATATTTTGGGTACTTTAGAAGCTCAGATTTCTAACGAGTTCTCTGATTCAAATGCCTCTTTGTAACACACATGTGAGTCTCACAGGGTAATTTCTACTCCCTGCCCTTGTTCCACTGGACTTCACACCCGTTTGATTTGCTTCATTACATGGGCTTACCCCTGGCTAAATTAATGGCTATGAAGTCACCTTTTGGACTAAAAATATTAATTTTATTGCCTCCCAGAGATCCCCTCCTGACAGACTTTTCTGGCTATATCCCCTCCCAAAGGCAGGCCTCAACTCCTGCTTTCTCATGGCAAGTTCAACCTCTTCGAGAACCAATAAGGAACAAAACTGAAAAACCCCTCTAAGTGCACATCATGTAATAAACATTGTTACTTTCACTATCACTTAGAAAGATCTCTTTTGCCCTGATAAGTCTGTAGCAGTCTTCCTTGCTGTATATGTCACACAATCCCATCCTGCCTTTTTTCCAAAATTAATTTTCTTTGAGGGGCAAACATACCTATTTTCAACTCTGTTCCAGTGACGTGATATTGAGTCACCCTCACCAACTGAAAGATGACACAGAGCTTTTGCAAGGAGACTTCAGATGAAACTGCCACAGGCAAATAGCATCAGAAGTGAAGTTGTGTTTGCAAAATCCTCTGCTTCCATTTTTATTTGCTTTTTCCCTGTTCCATTTGCTCTCATTTTGCTGACTTACTTTCTGTTCTGCTTGCAGAAAAGGTTGTGCAAGAAATGGGGAGAATGGTTCCTATTTCCCAGGGACTTGCAGCCCTATGGTCCCTTTGGAGCGCTCTCTCCTGCTTCTCTGCATTGTGGGGAAACATGCAGAGCATTTCTGAACTCGGCACTGTGTCCAGCTGACTCTGGGCATCAATGGAACTACAGACACTGCCCAGAGAAAATCTTGGTAGGGCAGAAGGCAAGGAAGAAAACTACAAGGAAATGAAGCCCTGCAGGAGTATTTGATCCTGTGAACTTAAAAAGCCAGAAAAGCTCCATTTCTCCACACCCTCTGCACTAGGGTCAAGTTTACCTCCAATCAATATTAGCATCACTGAACACGTATCAGCTCTTCCAACACATCCTCCCTTTCTCTGGCCTCTTTCCTGCTGCTCTCCTTTTACTCTGCTTGTCCTGAACTCACTTATTCTTTTTCTTGCACTCGCTCTTTTTCTATCACTTCTGTTCAACTTTTGTTTGAAACATTTAACAACAGCTTCTTTCTAAACCCACAGGCCATCGGTGGGATGGTGAGGCCTGCCTGGGCGTGGTGCTTTGGGCTGGAAAAAGGGAAGATGAGCACAGGGAGGGAAATCCAGACCTCCCACTCACTCCACCACACAGGTGACTCAGCAGAGTCTGGGATGAAACAGAGGAGGTGGGTTTGACAGAAGCACGAAGGTATCAAAAATGCCTGCAGAAGCTTCCTGTGGGCTCCCATTGGTATGTCTCCAAGTGTAAGGCTGATGAGGGAAAAGAAATGGCATATGCTTCTCCTTTTTGAGGATCCAGCTCATCTGGAGCGATCTCCATTTCAGGGGAACTGATTCAGGATCACCACCATCTCTAATTACTGGGTGTCACACACTTCGGGTTTCACTCTGGACTGTACCCACTGCTATTGTCCCAACAAGGCAGAAGGCATGTCGGAGGAACGCTTCCTGCTCTCAGAAATGGGGCAGTTCTCTCTTTCTCACTAGTGCTGCCACATCAGCAGCACCCCAACAGCTCAAAAGGCACTTGCAAAATTAGATTCTGAAACCCCAGCCAATGGCCTGCAGGGGAAACTAGAGAAATCCAGGCAAGAGGACGGAGTGAAGAGAAAAACCCAATCTTTTCTTTTTTTTTTTTTTTAATATAATATTATTTGAGGGGTACAGCCAAAGTTACTTGTCATGGTACCGCTCGAGAAGAATCGCACAAATAGTCTGTCCCCTAACATGAACATGCTGTGTTCATCAGTGAAGTGCTGTGAAAAGGGGTTATGGTCCAGGGTCAGAGACATCCTCCTTTCACAGGCTCTTGGCCCTTCACTACTCAGCCTTCTCCAAGCAGGAGTAGAGGCTTATTTGAACATCTCAACAAGGACTTATCCTTGCTGAGTTTTCTGGAATTGGCCTTTAAGAAAAGCCTGGACCTGGGTTGGAAACTGGACTGCAGATGCTCCTCCACATTTCCAGAATGTGGGATTAGGCAACATGTTACAGGGACTATGAGCATGCAAGCACACAACACGGTGTTTACCATGCAAAGGCAGATCAAGGAATGTAGATATGCAGAGACTTGATTTCCAGACCATGGGTTCCTGAGTGACATGCACACTGTCCATTTTAATCCCTCTAATCTGGTCTCCCCTGTATTTTAATCAGTTCACTCAGAGGCTAAGCAGGTAGAAGGAAGTAATCTCTAAAAGCATGAGTGAAACCTCCCATTGAGGGTGTGCACATGTGAGCTGGATGGGGAGCAAGAAATATTTGCATTTACCTCATCAAAAAAGGAGTATAAATAGTCTGGAAGTGTGAGGCTTTCTCAGTTCCCAGGTGCCAGCGCATGAAGCAGTGACATCAAAGTGGATCATGGCAACTTTCCTCTTCTTGGTGCAACTCCTCTTCATTGGGACACTAATCGTCCCAGCATATACAGAGACAGAAAAATGTAATTTGCTCGTGAATGCATCTGCAAGCAATTTCACTGTATCTGTGACTCCCGAGGCATACAAGGCAAACACAACCTACCAAGGTAAGCCATCTCTATCTAGATCTCAGAGTTTTCACAATGCACAGCCATAGGTCTCCTCCTAACCCAACTGGTTTCTTGAGTCTCGTGTTGTTCTTAGATGTGTTTAAAATGTCTGAGGTCTAACACTCTTCTTTTGTGTGTGTGTGTTTCAGGCAGGAGATAGTTAAATGGTACTAGTTGTTACCTTCCTTCCTATTTCACATTCATGTCTACAGAGTCAGTCCCAAATTCTCTTTCCTTCCTTAGGGTGCTTTTTTCTCCCTTAATCTTTTTGCATAAACTTGCATAGAAGGACTTGAATGCTCTTGAAAACAGAATTTTGGGGGAAGTAATTTTGTGGTTTTGTTCCCTTTCCTTCTTCCTGAGAATTAACCCTTCTCAGTGGCAATGGCTATAAAGACAAAGATGAAGAGGTTACTTTGATTCTGACAGATATTAAGCGTCAATCACAGAAAATGGTTTTTAATGCTACAAAGAACATAGCTGCAGAATAAATGGCAGCCTGACCCTGTTTCCCAAACCAGACAATAAATCTCCCTTTGCCTTGAGGTTCAGCAAAACCTAAATGCTGAGAAAATAGTGGAGAGACATCCTGATCCCCTCCTGCAATAGAGGAGATAGCCTGCTGGTGTAAATTGGCACAGATTCCTTCAGATCTCACCCAAGGGGCATCCACTGCAGTTGGTTGGGTTTTTTTAATAGAGGGGTGTTTTGTTTGCTGCTGTTATTTAATTGTTTGAGCACAGAATTCAAGTTTGATGCTAGCTACTGTCTCACATCAGCTTCTGCTGCTTCCAACAGTCTTGGCAGCTTTCATTTGAAATAGTCCTGACCTGAAAGGTGCTAAGGGCCAAGAGGGCCACGGCAGTACAGCACGCACAGCAGCCTGGGCTGGGAGACACAGCTGGGGAGTCACTTGTTCCTGGCACGCAGATGTTCTTGCTTCCTTTACTTGTTGTCCAAGTTTTGCTTGCACCAAAAGCATGATACACAGCAACACTGTGCAGACTAGTCACAGCTGTGAAACAGCAACGCAGAGCAGAGAGGTGGGGAAGAAACGGTGGCATCTGACACACTCAGCTATGGGCTGAAAGGAGGAACTGACTGCCCAAAAGCTTGTCCGCTTTAGCTCTTCCACCCCTGCCATCTGCATGAAATCCAGAAGATATTTACTCGCAAGGACCTCTGGTTTGGCTTACAGATATGGTACAGAGGACAGCAATAGCAGGGGATCAATGTGCTGACTGAGTTCCTCCTAGTCTATTCCCTAACTGAGGAAGGGGCAAATAAGGGGCTTTTTCTTCCTGTAGTTGGGGGAGGACTATAGTACATCACCACCTCTTTGTAGGCTTCCGGTGCACTCATGTCATGTAAAGAGCACTGTGCGAGCAAATACTTCCTTGGCTGAAAACCCTGAAGGCATGGAGTCCGGAGATGGCTGTCTTAACAGAACAGACAACTTACTTTGTCTAAATTGCTCTGTTTCCAGTTACAATAAGTAACGGCAGAAACCACACTGACAGCAGGAATGTGACTGAATACTTACTGCAAGCCTTATCCCCACAAAATTATTCCATTGGAGAATGGAAGGTGGACTACAAGGAAAATTGCAGTTCTATTGACACAGCAGTATTAAATGCCACTCAGAATGCAATAAACTGGACATCTCCAAACAGTAACATAACTTCTGCGGAAATAAGGTAAGACTAGACTCCACCTTTAAGTATTCAGCTGGGACTGTATTTGTCTGTGTAAGCTTTTGGCGATGCCCAGAACCAAGAGTCCACCTCTAGAACAGGTGTTGAAACAAACCTCTTGAGCCTTCTCCAGATATTCTCTTGAAAATACCAAGGAAACATTTTCTGCAAAGCCATATCTAGAGGTCACCCCATGGATGGTCTTGTAGTTTAAAGACTTGCTCACATTAGTAGGGATGTAAATTAGTTATATGGATATGAATGGATTGATCACCCTTCTTGTTTCCATTAACACTAATGGAGTTGCATCAGTGGGAAATATTTGTCAAAGGAAACCATAGCCATTAGCCTAATTTGCCTTATCTGTGGAAAGGAAGAATGCAATAGTTCATGACAATAGTGATTCTAATTACAAGGAGCAGATGGTCACAATATATGGCCACCCAGTTACAAGGCATTCGTATCCCATGCAGAGAAGGGCAGTAAAGCAGCCAAAGCGTAATGAAGAAAGAGTATTTCAGATCTTAAAAAAAAAAAATAATAAAGTGGAATATGGCTGGAAGGCAATATAAGTGCACTCAGGCTGACTTCATAGTTCCTGTCTCTTAATGCCTCCTTTATATCCTCTCTTTTCCTTCCTTCCACAGGGTGTATATCATCTTCACTAATAACTCTGTTGAGTTAAAGAGTGTGATGCTGAACAAAGGTAAATAAGCTTCAGTTGGGCAGATCAAACAGCAGGGTAAAACAGATATCAAGCAAGGGGTTCATTTGTGCTCTGGTGTTTTGGGAAAGGGGAATGATGGATCCAGTGTACCTCCAGCTGAAGAATATCTCATCTCTCCAATAACCAGGAAACAAGGCAAGACTGGAGTGCTAGAGACAGCTAGAAGTTTTTCAGGTTATAATGTTAAACTTAAAACCCTTTCAAGCTTCCTTTTTGCTTTAAGGGACATTAAACAGCTATAAATGAGAGGACAGGCTTATTAATTTCTGCAAGTATTGGCACAGGCTTCATCCCCCTATTGTCACACAGAGAAAAAGTGGAAAATGTGGCTTTGCCACCACAGCTAATGTTTCTCCAGAGAAACCCTTACCACCCGAGAGCCTGAAGCCTATATTGATGATGCTCCATGATGTCAGTAAATGTATTCAGACATCCCATTCCCCTACCATGGGTTTGATCCCTCATTTCTGAGAAACCAGAGTTAAATGCAGCCTCTTGGAGTAGTTATGTAGCTTAGCTGATCCTCTGGACTTCTAATCAACCCTGGGGGTTTCCTTCCATTTCAGTATCAGAAACAACCACAGTACCACCAACCACCACCCCCAACGCCGTCTCCACGGTTCAGAGCAGCTCCTTCTTCATAGCTGTCATTCAGTTGCCGCTGTTCCTTGTCACAAGTAAACTGCTCTCCTAGAAGTCAGGAAGAGAAGATGACCCAGCTGTGCTGCACCTCTCCTCCTTGCCTGTGGAGCACAAAGGAGGGCAGGCAGCTTATTTACTCAGGAAACTATTCACTTCTTCTGTGTATTAGCATGATAATTGCACTTCTACATTAAATTATAAGGTCTATTTGACTACAGAGCTGATCCTTTCCTTAAACCCCTTGCCCAGAGCCAGCAACTTCAGGAAGATGAAATCTTTCAAAGCAAGTCAGAGATCACTTTGTTCTAGCTTTTCAGCTAGGAAAGCATAACACGGTGAAAAGCAGACGCCATCTAACAAAGGAACACCACATGAATTAATTCCTCCCTCATCACCTAGGGTTCTATGAAGCACAAAAAAGCATGAAAATGCTTGAGGGGCAAAAGGCCCTTTTCTCATCAGGGTACCAGGGTCTGCTGAGAAGCTCAAGGAGAGGTCTGCTTTGGCTGCACTGCCTGGGAACCTGCACTCACATCACGCATTTGTGTGTGTGCGCGTATGTGCACCAGTGAAAGTCTGGCACAGTCCCCCACAGTATATTCACCAAAACTGTTGGAAGCAGAATTGAGACTGGGAGGGGAAATTATGGGTTTAGGATTCACATGCCTCAACCAGTTTAAAACCTCCAGTGCAAGCATGGAGAAAACAAGCGTGCTCACCAACCCTCCACCTGGAGAGGAGACTGCCTCGCCAGGAGAAGCTGGAGATCTGGCTAGTAGTGTATCCTCCATAAATGGAGGATATTCCTTGAGAATTTATGCTCCATATTCTTATTTCGTCCAGCATCCCCTAAATTTTGTTATTTCACTAGATGCCTTATAAACTTTATCTGGCTTTCTGGAATAGCAGGGTGGGTATTTTTTATTCCCGTTTTTTAATCAACAGCTGATTTTGCTGTAGGGCAAGATTGTACGGGCCATCAAATGTCTTGATTTTATTATTAATGTTTATATTTTTATATGCATAGCATTTATTTAGGAATTTTTAAACTTCTGGAAAGTAATTTTTTCTTAAACTAATCTAATTAAATTAAGGAATTAAACTTGGCTCTTGCACCTAACATTATTTCCTGGTTTCACCGTGACGTGTTGGGGCAGGAGTGTGTGTGTTGAAATGTTTCTTAATGCTGTGAAATATTTGGCTTTGACACCACAGATGAACACATAAAGACACAAATAAAGGTGACGCCTGTACACTGCAATCCTGTACAGGGTAAGCCCGATGGCTTCTAGGAGGGTAGAGTCAGAAAGGGATCTCCCTGCCTCCTCTTGCTGCTTACCCTTCAAAAGACTGAGCACCAGATTATAACAGTGTTTTGATAGTCATGGATGAGAGATCCCACTTTAACCTGCCTTACTAGCCCAGAGTATGCGATGTGCCAACAATTAACCCTTATGTTGAATAAATTGTAACTACCAAGCGATGAAAGGTTCACTCCAGAACACTGACAGCCTGAAAGCAGAGGAGCCTTTGTATTCCTGAGACCTAACACAGGAGCTGGGCACAACAGGTAGAAATTGCCCCTGATCATCTGTATTTTTCAGGCATTCAGACATCAAGTGTGGTTTCAAGAGGGATTTTTTCTTTCCTATAGAATTATCTGAAAAATTAATAGCTAAAACTGGACAGCTGTGATAATAACTTGCTCTTATTTGTTACAAACCGTGCCAATAAACCCATCTTACTTCACAGATCTGCTTTTGTTATTCAAATTTTTCAACAGATGTTCCATTATCCTCTTCTGCCAGCATCAGACCCCCTCAAGGCCGCCAGCACAAGGGCTACTCCTCTGTGTCAATCCTTTGCCCTTTTCATTTCTCTGGTCTCTTGGCATCCCATCCTCTCCAAATAGTGCTGGGGAAGGGATAAAAGGATCTCTTCTCTCACTCCTGTCTCTGACAATATCACAGCAGGGTTGAGTGAAAGTCTCTACTGTTTAAGCGGGGAAGTTAAACATGCAGGATGGCTGCTGGCTTTGACCTCACCCTTGGCGCTCCAGGGCCACAGGGTGGGTGGATGCTACAAGCCTGTATGCCCTGCTCTAGGCTGTGCTTTGGCTGGGCAGCCCTTGATCACAGCAGACAGCAATGAGGGCACAAGGAAGGCCAGTGGTGGTCCTGCCAAAGCCCTTCTGGGGCCTTAGCTCCAGGCCAAGGGATTATCTACCCTTTAAAGTTTATGGGAATGACAGGAAGCTTTAAAACAAAAGCTCCTGCTTTATCACTCTGTGCAACTCAGTTAAGCATATTTACCCAGCAGGGATGACAGGGACCAACCCAGCATTATAAGCAAGCTGGCAGGATTTGCATTCAGAGTCCTTCTCCAAAGAGCATTTGCCTACACACAATTCAAAGGGAGGAAGAAGAAAAGACTTAAAGCTGTGTTATTTTTCATGACTCGAAAGAGTCATTAGGTCCTTCAGACACTGGAACAGGCTCTACGCTTCCATTAGATATTGGTGTAAAGCCAACTCAGAACACCTGAGGTGTGGCTCCAGTGCTCAAGTTCACCTCCAGAGAGGTGAACTCGTGCGGGCTTTGTCCCATTGACAAGTCTCAGCAGCAGTGTTCTCACTAACGTTTACACTATTCAGCAGAAAATACTACCATTTCCTTTTACATCACTGTCTAATTTCCCTGGGAAAACTTATTCCACAAACATAACCAGGAAAAGAAGTACAAAGGGTACTGCATCATAACTGGGAATTTGAAACCAACGTAGGGAAATTCCCCTGCTTTAGCACACAGCGAAATACAGGTGAAGCCTGCAACAGCCAAAAGCTCATCTCAGTGAGTAAAAGACATTTCTGAGACTAAAACACGTGAAACTGCTGGAGACAATAATAATAATAAAAAAGCCAAATGTATTAGCTGTCAATAACACTAAAAAAAGAACTAGCATCACCTCAGTTTCCAACCCTGAAATGTAAGGAAAGCAAGACCCTCCTTTGATTCAGAGCTAAATGTCCCAAGAGACAAAAACATGCCACATTATCTAGCCCTGCCACCACGACAGCTGCCCGTGCATTCCTTTTTTTCTCCAAGGGCAATCACGGAGCCACTCCACCACATAACCTGGATCAGGATGTCAAGTATTTTGCTGAACTTTGGAGTTTTGCAGCAGAAACATATGGTAGAGACCAACCTACAGCTGTGTGGATACATGTAAAGAACAAATGAGTCATCATGTCTAAGTCAACCCTTTCTCCTAGAAAATGCCCCCTTGACAGCTCCCTCTCTAGCCTGTCTTCACTTCTGAGAAAGCCACAATGCCCTTATGCATGACCAAGTAGGCTGATATGAGGAAGGTCCATGGAAATGAGACAGTCTGTCTCCCCTGCCCATTTCTAGCACTTGCCAGAGAGCTGCCAATACAGAGCAGCCAGTGTGAAAGTGCACTGCTACAGTTCTGCAAGGTGGGGGCTCACCTGTGCAGTCAGCCACGTCTGCTAGACCCAGGGCTCTGTGGTGTCTGAGTCCTGGGCTCCCTTCTGCTAGGTTCTAGAGGTTCCAGGACCCAAAATCTGGTGACTTAGTTCAACCTCTGTTCCTGTGACAGTCTCTGGGTCTCACACTGGGGAAACTTTGGGTCATTGTTTGAAAGACAGTCTGATCCATGGCCTGAAACAAGCCTAGGACAAACACATTTCTTCTTTTCTTTTGTGTTGGAAATCAGTTCCTTTTGCAGAACAGCATAGATCCTTGCTCTGCATATTTAGAACAACTTCTGGGTGTGCCTGGCAGATGGAGGGTGGTAAGGAGTCAGTGACATGGCAGCTGTCAGGGACTTCACTGCCTACAGAAACAGGAAAGTGGCTCTAAGGGTGTATCAGATGAGACCTGAAGCCCAATTCTTCAGGACACATCTATGAAATCTGGAGCTAACCATGAGTAAGAATCCGTTACTAAAAGTATTAGCCTTAAAACATTAATAATTAACAGAGCAATTCCCGCGAATGGATAAATCTCCATTAAAAATTTTCTCACCCTTCCATTGACTTCCTGTAGTTCCTGAACTTTTAATAGCTGTTGTGCTATCCCAGACAATACATACTGTCTCAAAAATATCAGCAGAACCACCCAAACTTCTTGAACTACAGATTTCACTTCTCATTAATGTATCTTACCATAGATATGGCAAGAGGAAGTATATGACTCATTCTGGGAGTAACCCAACAATCATTATTAAGCATTATTTTCTTAATTTACACCACCCCAAAATCCCACTGCTGCAGAACAAGAGATAGTCTTAACCCTGGGTCTCTTGTTGGCTGCACCCATCCCTATCTGGTGGAAATAACAGCAATGTTTACTCTCCCAGCAGCCCACTCAGGAGTGACAGGAGTAACAAGAGAGAGTCAGGTGATACCTACAAATCTGAAGCAGAAACATTTGGCCTTCTTTTGGGACAGCATTGTTTAGTCCTTTGCAATTGACAGACATTTCTAGGTAACTTTTAGAGCAGCTGTTGAGTTTTCCAAAACAGTGCTTCAGCAGTGTCTGAATAAACAAATCCTACTCCTGGTACAGTAAAAGCCTGCTTTCTATCCCATTCTAATGACTTTATTGTACTTACACACACCCACACCAATAAAAAGAACATGGGAGTGGGCAGAGCACACAAACATCTGAAATTGCCCAAACTATGGCTTTGCCATAAAACAGCTCCCCTTATATGTATGTGGTATGACCACACCCACTTTCCCCCAAGCCCAGGTGTCACTGAATACACAGGACAAATAATGCTCACTGCAGAGCAACAGCCACAAAATGCTCTTTAACCCCTCAATTGTTCTTTTCACTAGCACCACTCTGCCTGTGGCCTTACGCTTCACTTCCAACTGGCCTCCCAATTACTAATTACTGCTGGTAATTAGAGCCAGGAATGGAGCAAACATCCTAATGAGCTAAAGCTGGACAGCCTAAATGATGACTGCCTGCAGGAGGAGGGAATTGTGTTTGAGGGCCCTGAGGCTTCCTCCCATCTCTGGCCTGTGATTCTGCAGGCACCCACCCCAGGCAGGGCCCCTGGGAAACGAGGAATACACAGTGAGCAGCTAGGAAAATGTTAGCCAGCAAGTTAGCCCCCTAGCTCTTGGCTGAGAGCTCTGGGGCAGACAGGGATGGGTCCTCTCGCTCAGCCACAGCAGCTCCTTCTCTCCTGACAGCCCACAGCTCTATTCACAGTGACCTTCCCAACCTTTTTGCAGAACAAACCTCCCTCCCAAGGTACTGTCAGTCTTGGGCAACAAAGCAGGCAGAGGTCCTGTGAACAACCCCGCAGCCATCATTGCCTTCCAGGCACTGTGCACGTATACAAAGCCATGTTACAGGGGCAAACTTCAATTCAGGAATCATAAGATACTGCTGGTTGTCTGAATTTAGAGGAACAGCTCTGGGTGGGGGCTCCATGTCCCACACATAGTCTGATGCTTGGATTATTTATTAACTCGATCATTGTTGGGGCTACAATGAACTATAAATAACTGCCTAGGGAGTGGCACATAAGACCGAGTGACAGAACCTCACTTAGTCCAAGCTGCTGTTTTTTGCTTTGCTGATCTTTTTGTAATGGTGTCCCTTTTGCTCTGTGCTCCTCGCACTGCAAAAGCTGGAGCTGAACCCAAAGTCCTCCTGTGGTTGCTATGTTTCAAGCACAGAAAAGAGAAGATGAGCTTTTCTCTTTGCAGTGAGGCAGAGTGGCAAAATGTCCCCTAGAAACAATTAATAAAAAAGAAAAGCTGCTGCCAAACAGCTTTCTTTTGAAACTGAGCAGCCTCGAACTTTTCTTTGCTTCTAGCTGGCAAAACCAAATGGTCACGTCAGCTGAAGCACATGAACGTAAGTGCAGCACACGGAGCTGACATGGCCAGCTTCTTGCACAAGCTCCCCATTCACTCAATCCTGCCCTGGCACTACTCCTTTTCCATACAACCTGATGATTTATCTTCCCTTGTGACAGGCAGGCAGGACTAGGTCCTCCCCCTCACTCCTTACTAAACACGACACAGCACTTTTCTGGTCTTGGTGTCATTATACTGCTATTTACATTTATGTGCACTAAAGCTGCAAGTCTTGTTCCTACAGTAGCTCTCCTGGGATCAGCTTTGACCTTTTAATTGCTGTCTTGGAGCCTGAACAGTTCTCCTTGAAACAATTTCATCACTCAGTAACTAATTTAGAGCACAGAGATGCTTAATGTTTAATTATGCGAGTTAATTCTCTCCTTCCTCTCTAACTTGTGGATTTGGAGGCTGATTCCTACAGATACTTCCCTGCATGGAGCTCACACCCACCTACAAAAATCAAGACTCCTCTAAGCAGGAGAAGATACAGGATACACTCTAATTTCTTGGGACATAGGCAATTACAAGTCCACCTCTGTTATTGCCGGCCCCCTTCACCCAAGCCACTACCCAGTCAACCAATTTATTTCCATCTCATCAGACCTGCGGCCATTTAAACCAGAGATCAAAATAAAGGATATGACTACATCTCCAACATACAACACAGCAATAAACATAAATGCTCAAGCAATTGTGGGACTTTGTCCAGGATATGTTGCACTGCAGTAAAAGATGAGGGATTTGGGCATTTTTTCTGGCCATGAAGCACCTGACTTCATGCTAAAATAGCGAAGGGCTGTGCTATATAGATGTAACCATTTGTTTGCTTGTTTTATGTCAACAATGTCAACAGCTAAATTACTCTCCAGATAAAGACACCACATGATATGTTTTAGTCCCTATGACTTACTGGAGACACAAAATGCTTTGTGAATCATCATCATCAGCTATCATCCAGTAAGATTTACACCATTTTAGCAAACCAGAATGACATATCACATCAGTGACCTAGACCAACAGGAGCATTCAGATATGCTGCAAAACCTCCCTGGCCAGAGCCCACACTGTAAAAAGTTGATTGGTTCCATATTGGAGAGGAAAAAAAAGGGGACAAGGGGTAACAGTGTGTGAACAGTGTTCCCTTCATCTGATGCACATAGCACTCTCTACCTGTGTGACACCAGAATAAACCTTCAGCCAATTATTCACCAAAGTACTATCTTTAAGAGGGGAAAAAAACCCCACAACGCTGGAGCTCCCATGGCAGAGGCTTTGCTCTGCCAAAGAGGGAAGGTTGGAATATCCCTCATGTCCAGCCTTTTCTTACTATTCCCTTTTAGAAGCTCATCCAGAAAGTTTGAACAAAGATGGATCAATGCAGGAGACAGCACAGAATTGTCCTCAAATAAAGCAATCACAGTTTAAAAGAAAGCAAAGTATTTTTTTGAACTGTAAAACCCATTTTCTAGCAGAACTGGTAGCTACAGAAGCATACTTTACCCTCAGCTGGTAGGAGACTGCAGCCACGGTTAACTATTAAGCAAGCTTCATTAAACCTTTCTAAATGGTGCTGTTTGCTATCATTACTCAGTTGCATAATTTCTTTGAACAGCAAGGGAATTATTACCCTGGATATCACTTTTTTAGTTATATGCATAAAGTTATTCTTCATGGCCATACCTAACCACTCGTCAGGACATTACTCACGTAATAAAGAGAAACACGCACAGTACTATCACTTATCTTATGGCTCTTAACCAGAGGAATTGTACAATAACTGTTCCTAACTGGTTTTAGATGCATTACTCTTCCAGCACTTCGCTTTCACAGTATGTCTACAATTCCATGAATCTTCAGAAAAATTTGCTTAGTGTTCATTTAAACTCATCTCAAAGCTTTATCCATTTGTAACAAACTATGCTGAGCAGTGTTGCACCTTCTAATCTGAAAGTGACAACAGGAAACTGCAGCCCTTATGACTGATGTATACCAAGTGGTTTTCTCTAGAAGGCCTTCCTGACATGGGATTCTGACGATGAAAGTACCAAGTAACTGATGATCATCACAGCAAGAACCCAAGCTGACTGCTTTTTCCAGAAAGATGAGAGTTTGATCCTGTTCCTACAGAACTCATAAAAACTTCCCTAAGTAAAACACGCTTGATCTGGCTGCTTGTGCCAAAAAGCTTTCAGGGGGCTTCAGTGGATATGGACTCAAGGTACCACAGGTCCTCCACTACTATTTCAGCTGTCCACGATCAGATGCAGAATGAAAAGTCCCCCGTATCAGGAGATATTGCTTAGTATACCAGTTCCTCATACAGAGAAAGACTGACTAGCCACTAGCCTGTAGCACAGGAATAAGGAAAAAAGAAAAAAGAAAAAAGATTTATGTAGTTCTCGTTCTCAAGAATGTTTCTCTATTTGATGAAGAAGCAAAACTACACCAAAGCCCAAGTTATTAAAAATCATAAATGAATCCAATGTCTAATGAGAAAAATCAAAGCCTTTTGTGACAGGACAGAACATACATTTTGCTGGACTGTCTCCTCTCTAGAAAGCTCCTTTATTTAACATGATGGAATTGTAAATTTCACAGCAGCTTGGTGGTTTGGGTTTACAAAGCAGGAATGTCTTGGAAAAAAGCAAATAAATCAACAAATTCTGAGAACCCAAATTGCTAGATTGCTGCAAGAATTCTTGTGAAACATCTGTATTAGTCCTTCTGTAATAATAACCAATAGCGAGGTGTAGGAAATAAAGCGAGCAAGGTTGAAGTATTCCACCAATCTGATTAGGCAGCAGAGTTTCTGACCAATTGAGCTGAAGCTCCTTTCACTTCTGAGAGATTGTTTCTTCTCCTTTATAAACAACAATGTTCTGGTCTGTTTCATACACTTTGACTTTATAAAGAGTTCCCATAGGCAGGAGCTTCTTGAGGTTTTCCCAGATGAATACTGCAACGTTCTCTGTGGTGCTAAGAGTGAAACATGAGCAGATTCAGAATTGACAGCAATGATATTCGAGGCTGTACCCAGAAAGGTGAGGGGGTATGCTAAAGGCCACAGGAAGCCAATACGGGACACTGAATGTAAGTGGGGCTTGAACCATTGCCAGCAAACGTGGACCAAATGAGGTTTAATTAACGGGTCGTATCTGTCGCCCCAAGCTGTCCCCAGAACAGGCTTCTGTAACAAGCAGCAATCTGCAAAGGGCTCCTCAGGTGTGAGCAAGTGGTGCTTTGCTGCTTATGTGGGACGGTAGCTGCCCCAGCAGACCTGCACCCAGCACAGTGAGGCAGCAGGGCACAGCAGCAGCGCTGGAAGGCAGGCAGGGCACCCAGCACCTAACACGCTCAAGTGTGTGTCACAGGTGTGTTACACACAAAGGTATCAAGGCTTCTCTCTCAGATGTTGGACTAAGCCTTGAAGACTGTTCTTTGACCCTGCAACGAATGCCATGAGGAGTCTCCAACACCCACCTCACAATCTCAGCAAAGTATGGCACATCCTTATCCAGGTTTTTGTGGTCAAGCGGTTCCATGATTGCCTCCTGCAGAAAGAAAACAGCGACAATCTTGTCCTGCTTTGTCAGTGGAGTTGGGGTTCAAATTACCATGCATATGGGACTGGAGCAAGGCAACAGTATGTAAAAAATAGGTAAGATTCACCTGTTAACTTCGTAGCTGGAGACATGGTACTGGTTTACATCACAGTGCTAAAGCATTTTAGACTTAAATCATTCCTTAATTTCTTCTTTATCTCCTACCATCATCGCCTCCCCATGTCTCCCCCCTGGTACTAGACTGGCTAAGCTCTAACCAATCCTCCCAGGAGATGTGTAGGAAACTAGTGCTATTACCTGCATATATTCTTTCAGGTCTGTCAGGTTAATAACCATTCCTGAGACTGGGTCAATCTGCAGGGAAAACAAAGGGAGATTAGCAGCCTAGCTTCATGTCCTTATTACCATGGTTGCCGTGAGCCTGTACAAATCAGACTGGGAGTATCTGTGCACTCAGGACATCTGAACCATAGGAAAAATATCTTTCCACCTTCACACACTGAATTCCAACTCTTCTCCTGTGATGTTCCCAAAGGCTAGGTACAGCATACAAACAGCTCCAGTGGTTCCACTCTCTCATAAAAGCTGACACCAGGGAGAAAAAACTCACTGAAACACTCAGTCTTCAAGCAACAAACCTAGCATCACCATAAGCAGGAAAACTGGCATTAAACTGCTGGACTGAACAACCAAGGACAACACAGAGCCTGATCTCAGGGCATCCTCCCACCTGGAGAAGACACAGCTCCAGGAACAAAATCAGGTTGTGTAGTTCATAGCATATTTGGGGAAAGCAGAAGGAAGAAGCTTTAAAATTTTAGTTTCTGATCTGAATAGAAGCACCCTGTCCTATGAAGTGGAAATCTTCAAAAAGTTGTTTCAAAAACATAAAAACCAAAGTCTAAACAAGTCACTCTGCAGAATACACAGAGCAAGGACAGGATGAAGGGTGAAAAACAACTGCAAAAGCAGATTGTGCTTTTATATTTGCAGCAAAATACCTCGATAAAATAGCAGAGAGAATCAGTTACTGGAAATGCTACGCCTCCCTCTGGCTCAGTAGTCATCCAAAGGTGCCCCACAGGTCTGACCAGAGCCTATACATTCTTCAGTGAGGCTCTGGCAGATTAAGTTATGTGCCCAGAGGATGATTACAAATTTTGGATTAAATACAGTCACCTGCAAATCCCCATTAGAGGCAAGGTGAATCCAACAGTGACTATGGAAAACCTTCTTCTATAGTGACGTGTACAGACTTTCCACAAACACTCTAGGAAACTTAGCAATTGAGCTAGAACTTCAGTACTATGGAAGATGGGGGCCCATCTGCCACACTAAGGAATGCAAAAAAAAGTATTGATCACACTTACCTCTCCGCGCACAGTGACTATAACTGAAAAAAAGAAAATATCAGGTCACAGTGACACCATGAACCTAACAACAAAGTACACTATCAACTGGGACAGTCAACCCATTCATCACTAATCACTAATAGCTGCACAAGGACCAGTGCAGGCTTCCCAGCACTTAAAAACAGGACTTTTTTATAAAATGGGTACCCATTCCATAAAGAATAATGACTCCCCCAGCTCCTTGAAGAAGTCATTCTCCAAGGTCTGATGCCCAGAGACACACCACTACCCCTAAGTGCCCCTTGCAGACAGAGATAAAACTAGATGACTTTTCAAGTACCTGTTCCCTATGACAGCCTGTGCTCCGCACACTCAAGATCAAAGTCACTTGATCAGCAAAGTCTTCTGGACAATGCAGACACTCTAGGTGCCCATACGATCACCAGACCTCCAAGACAGTAGGATGTGAGGCCAGCTAATAAGTCTTATGACATCAAAGAATACCAGAGAAGGAAAGAAAGGGAGAAAGCGGCCACCAGCTGTTTAAGAACTGAAATCGCTGCAAGGTGTCATTCCAACCCAGAAGTCCTTTCAACAAAAAAGACAAACGCTTAGAAACATCATCCTTATAAAGTCAGCATTCCTTCCCATAAACCCCAGGAGCTGAGAGCAGAATCACAGCTCACTGAGGAACTCACAAAAATAGAGAGACAGTGATTTGAGGAATAGTTTTAGCAGCATCTCCCTAGCTTTCCAGCATTTTTTTTTTTTTACAAAGGGAACATCCCTCTTATATGAAAAAACAAAAACTGTTGTGCCACTAAGTCACCTTTAAAGCAAGGGATGAATCTTCAGTACAGCAACCTGTCAATCTGTCTTCCCTGGTAAATCTAGTAGCTTTGTAAGAGAGATTTCAGGGTACCTACAATACACAGTGCTAAACAGAAAGCCAGCCTAATAACTGGAGAGATCTGATACTGCATGCATAGGATATAGATGGTAAGAAAAGAACTTGTGAAAACAACATTAAGTAAAGTTTACAGGCTGTTTAAACTGCATGTCTTTTGCTTAGAAAAAAACCTTAATTCAAAACAACAATTTTGCAGATTATAAACAAGTTTCTGATTTGATTTGATTCATGAAGTGACATTTTGAGAAATTTATTATTTATTTAACCTAATAACTTGCAAATCCATGCCATGGTTCAGCCCTACTGCTGCTGAGGAGTCCTTCCAATTCTAAAAAACCTCAGAACAAGCCACTAAAAACCGCATCAGACTGCTCAGACACATGACTGGCCCAGCTCTCCCATGCCTTATTCCGCATTCAGACCAGCCTGCCTGAGAGCAGCCTCTGTCCATAACTACATGTGTAAGCAACCTCTTACCTTTATAGTTGTGTCCATGGCCATTTGGATTGTTGCATTTCCCAAACAGCTTCAGGTTTTCTTCATCACTCAGTGACTTACTGTGAGAAATACAGACATGGTATTCCATTACAGGCTTCAATTGCAATTGCTTTCCAGCTCTTCCATCTATTTACGCTCCCAAATTTAACCTACTGGCTTTTTCTACCCAGAAGGCACAAACAGAACCAGAGGAGCATTTGGCCCATGGAAAGATGTTGTTGACAATGGGGTTTTTGTTTGCTGTGGTTTTGTATTTACACATGCAAGTTTCGTAACAACTGCCCAATACTGGTGCTGTATGGACACTAACAGCTATTCACATACGCATATGGCAAATTGACTTGGGCTCTTAGAAGGAAGTGCCTGGAGCAACTGTTCATATTAACTAACAAAGCTTAGGGAGCTTCTCCAGGAAGTATAAAGGCCAGCATCCCTCTTTGAAGCTTTCCTTTGAAGAAATTCAAGTGCCTACTCCGAGGAATACTTCATGTCAAGACACTCCTTAGGAATACCTAAATTTTGAGAAACAGGCGACAGATTAGGGGCACGGTGAGTTGCTCACGAACTGCAGGCGTAATTTGTCCCGTTTAAAACCAAGGCTTCAGTTCTCCTTCAACATCAGTCAGGCACTGGTGTCTAAAGTCAGGACCGGCCACTGCAGAAAACGGACTAAACCAAGGAGAACCGGGAAGCGCTCGACTGCAGGCAGGCACACCGGCCTCCCCGCGCCCGGCTGCGGAGAGGGGACCTGCGCCGCGCAAACGGCGCGCAGCTGTGCGCGCCCTCCGCGCCTCCCCACCGCGGACGGCTGGGGGGGGGGAACG
>JAOXJM010000010.1:5952850-5981209 GCA_026413425.1 Tringa solitaria | reverse complement strand
AGCCCGGACGATGACGGGCTGTGAGGCCGGGGCCGCAGCTGGGGGGCGGTGCCGGCCGTGCCAGCCCGGGCAATTGGAATTGCAGCGGAGCGGGCTGCCCAGGGGAGCGGTGGAGTCACCGTCCCTGGGGGTCTTTAAAAGACGGGTAGACGCGGCGCTGGGGGACGCGGTTCGATGGTGGACTTGGCAGCGTTAGGGTAACGGTATGTTAGGGTAACTGGGGTTGGTTCAGATCGGAGACCTGACGTTTGTGTATCCTGCCTTTTGTCTTCTCATTGACATTCGTCTTTCAAAGTGTTTCATCTGCTGATTTATCCTGTAGCGGTAATGTTAGCAATTACTTCGCCTGCGGGCCAACAGTTTGACTTCCTTGCGTTTTGTTATGGTAGGATAATTGCTGTAAGAGTATTTATAAATGCACCAGTGCACAGGGGTGGGTCTGGCAAAGACAGCTGGCAGGCTCTGAATACCCTTGTAATGTGTTTATGCAGCAATCCAAGAGAAACGGTTCACAAAGCAATCCTCACCTGAAGGGACTGAGATACCTAAAATAACTCAGCTCCACACCTAAAATAACTGAGCTCTATTCACTCCAAATCCCTGTGGTATCTGAGGAGCTATTGTTAAACCTTTGAGAATACCCCACTCCCATCTTATGTGCCTAATTTGAGCTGATTTAGAAAAGTAGGTGTACACAGTGGTCCTTCCCTGCACCAATCACAGCTGCCTGTTGATTTCCCTTGTATCCTGACAAACTAATTTAACTTCTGGGATAGTTATGAACCTGACAGACTTAAAGGAGTGGACTCTGGAAAAACATTCATGGATTTCAAGCAGAGGAATCCATAGAGCGTGGTGATTTCCAGAAAGCTTTGGGAGAGGGGTTGAAATTTGGCTTTCTCAGGGTTTAAATGGAGGTAACTGCATCAGCATATTCCCTTAACTCTCAGAAATTGTTGGTGCCCAGGGATAACTGGGACTGTTTGCCACAGAGTGGCAAAACTCCAAGCTTCAGAGCAGGATCTCTGAGTTTTATATAACAGGAACAGGAGAAAAAACAGCTCTTAAGGTAGTGCAGTTTATGTGCACACAACACAGGCAGGAGCTAGGATTGCATGCGTTGAAGTACACTGACTTTGCACTGCAGGGCATCTTTCTTCCTCTGAACTATTGATCTACAGCCCTGTCTTGGGTACTCTGGCTGCTTGCAATGAACACCGGGTTTCACATGAGCCTCAGACGCTGCCTTTCCCTCTCACCTCGCCAAGAAAGAAGTTTAAAGAGCAGCAATGGTGACAGAACTCTACCCGCAGTAATTAAGCACTTCTTTAGCATCATTCAGCTTCCAGTCCTGGAGGTGTGACCTCTCTGGGCGTTGTTCACTCCACCTGTGGGCAATACGCTACAAGAGGGCAACTTCCCTGACTGATACGGCAAGTTAGAGACAGGGGACTGGCTGCAAGAGGGGAGGCAGCCAGTCGACAAGCCTGGAGCATCAGCAGAGGGAAGTGTTTGCCATCTAGTGGCTTTGTGAGATAGCTTTGGCATGAGCCTCTGCCTTCATGCAGTGCTGCTGCCCTGGTATACAATCTTTGTTTCTCTCCCTTGTCTTTTCACAAGACCTGTGAGGAAGGCGAAGAAAGGTCAGAGAGGAGATAAAGCTGGGGTGTTAGGTTAGAGTGAGTCTGCTCCACTTTGGTTCTGTCTGGCCTTCAGAACATCAGGGTGTTTTTTGTTTGATATGCTCAACTTAAGAGCAAAGGAATATCAAGGCCACAATGTTTCCTACTGATTGAATTAGGAGGAAGGGCAGGAAACGTTATCCATCAGAGCTGTATCCAGGTATACTATTTAAGCAGGAGCATAGTAGAGATGTGTCATGCATGCCTATAAGACGATGGAACACAATAAGGTGTGTGTCAGGGTTGCAGCTGTTGCCTCTTGTGGCACAGCACAAAGCTGGCCATGGGTCTCACGAGGGCAGGAAAAGGAATGAAGAAACTTCACAAGGTTTTATTTGAGGGCACCATTAGTGTACAGAGAAAAGCACTACAAGTACAGGTTCTATAAGTGTTTGCATCTACTTTCTGGGGTTCACTGGAAGGTATCTTTATGCAATGGGTGTGAAATTACATCCCTTCATTGGGCCTACAAGTTACTGTGTTGGTTTTACTCCTCACTTCTGCTTTACACATTTCAGCCAAAGTCATTGCCCTAGGCACCGATATTCTCTTCCCTTCAGAGCGCATTGCTACCAAGGGAAGGTAATGGTCATCATAGTTTCCATTTTCTCCCTTACAAGCCATAGGCATGGCAACCTTTGTGGACTGCTGCTAACTGGTCTATCAAGGTAGTCAGAAAATTAAGATAAAGCAATGGGCTGTTTGAGTGAAGGGGCTTCTGCCTTCCTCAGACCCTTTGCTGTCTATTCTTAGGAATACAGAGTAATTCAGAGGTTATGATGGAGAAAAAGCACGTCCTTCATCCAGGGCATAATACAAAAGCGGAAAGTAAAAGAAATCAGAGTTTTCTTTCTGAGCTTGACCTGGCCCCGAGTTACAGGAGGTGACAAGGTCTTCAGTCAGTGGGAAGTAAAAATGCCATGGAATCCATAAGGCATTTGCACTGCGATTTCTGCTCGCCCCAATTCTCTGAAGGTCTCTGCATCCAAGACAAGCAGGAAAGCACTTTGGTTCTGCAGGATGAAAAGAAAGCCAGAATGAATGCCCGGGCTGAACTTCATTTCACTGCCCAACCCACTACATCTGTACGACCAGGCCATACAGACTAAACCTGTAAGACAGTTGGCCAGGAGCACTGATAGTCACAGATGCTGCTCAAGAAACATATTCCAAGGTGCACTCCTACTTGAAGTTTGCCTGGCTGTGCTTGGCAGTTGCAGAGGCGCACACCTTAGGGAGCATGGTGCTGAAACTATCTGCCAGAGTGCCTCAAATTCAGTGTTCTCATTTAGAAAGTATACCTAATACTATGTAACTTTGACAAACTAGTAAGAGTAAGTTACCTCAGTGGGCGAGACCACAACAGACAGGATGACTCCACTGTCTTCTGCTGTGGCATTAGGCACTGGCACAAACACAGGCTCTGATGGGTAGGATCCATCCTCCTGCCAAATCTAGCAAGCACAGTAACATAAGAATGTGTTTCATTTAATTAATACTTGTCTACTACAGTTAGCAGTGTTGCAAGTTGGAGCACTCCCCACAGAGATACCCAGGCATACTCTGTGCTCCAAGAAACCTATGGTTCAACCTTTTAATTAATTCTTTTGATTCCAGTAGTATGATGGTGCCAGTGTTGTGACAGCATGCCCATTGTGTCAGGCATCACGCAAACAGGCAGTAAAAAGGGTTCCTATTACTCATTTCATCCAACCGTTTGCACTGGCACAGGTATAAGCTACAAGTTTAGAAAACACCACCATCCTAGCTGGCACACCACCCTATTGCAGACCATGTTGTGCCCATGCATTGTGGAAAGAGAAGTGCCATGTCATCAGAGAGGAGAGCTATCACCATGACAACCTGAGGTCATAGCTGCTGCTCTTACTGCAAGCAAAGCCATAGCATCCCAAAGCTGTGCTGAAGGATGTCACTCTTACTGCAAAATGAATATCTGGAGCAGAATGATTAAAATGGGTGTCTCTTTCTGAGGACTACTAACTCTCTCTAGCCTCCAGGAAAGTCTCTAATTAATAAGCCTTTAACAATTTGGAGATCATTATTCCCTGTTTAAGGGAGACACACGAAAAATCCTAGCTTGTGGTTGCATTTGGAAATATCCTAAACTTTGTTTCTTGCCCATGTCATAAATACTGTGGCAGTTTTTCTCTAACTGCATTGGCTATTTTCTGTACTCTTTGATAGAAGATGACTCTTCTTTGGCCTGGAAGACACATGCATACTTTATGCAACCCTTTCTTTTCTGTCTTCTATCTAGGAGCCTGGAGTGATATCCTATCCTGTTTAGTAAGTGTGCCACATTCATAAGGTGCTAGGTGAGAGATGAAATTAGGAATCTCATCTCAGATCTATTTGATCACAGACCGCTAAAGAGTAAAGTGCCTAGTAAATGATATATCTTCAAGGCCAGTTCAGTGGAATGACTCCCATTCCTGAAAAAAGATAATCTCACTTCACCTTGAAATTCTTGGTCTCCACATCAACCTTGATCAAGGAATCGCCAACCAAATGCCGAAAACCACATCCATAGAAGTAACGGTACCTCCTACCATTGTACCGAGAGTAGTTGATCTGGGGGAACTCCAAGCCCCCAACCTTTTCAAAGCCCTCAGGGTGAAGATTTTCATGTGTGCACCAGACCTAGAAGTATGCATTACATAAGTGTCAGTTTAGCTTTGACTGGGCAGAAGACCTGATTGTCCCATCAACCCACTGCACAACCATTGTGGAAAAGAAATGTTTAAAGATGATCTTGACATTGCACTGAGACAGGTGGAAGTACCAGTTCCATCTCCTTTATCTGTTTCACCCAAAGAACCGACTTATTGCAGACCTTAGAAACCTCAAGGATCACTCTAACGTGAAAAACAGGAGCAAATCCATGCATAACTGCACTCCTGACTCAGAAAATCCCTGGTCCAGTACTCATCAATCTGATGTACAAAGTACACACAGAGATGACTCCACTCATAGTGGACAACTCATGTTCTATAGCACTGAATTCCACTGTAGAGCCATTCAGAGCTGCAAGCAAAGAGCAGTTCTGTACCCAGGTGAAAGCATGGAGGATTTTGAGAGTGAAGCACCTGAGGTTTGACCAAATATCATAAAGACTTATAATCCACTTGGTCATTTTTGCTAAGTCACAACCTGTCTTTTCTCTCTCATTTAAAGCAACGTGGTAGTCTTCGCACTAAAACACCAAGTCTCATCTTAGCAATGACCAAAACTTGCTTGCTTGCTTGGTGGACAAGATTTTAGAAGGTAATAGCATAGGATGATAACTGTTGTAGGCAATCCCACCACAGCCATAAATGCAGTTATGTAAGTCTTTAATACATACCTTGCCATCTGCATCTTTCACAGCCCTTGCCAACGTATAAGGCAGTGGGTTCAGATTCTTCCCCACAGGTGTGTCTGAATTCACATTCAGTGGGAGAACAAAGCGACGAGGGAAAGCTCGGGATATCGAGTTATAAATCTATAATAGAGACAGAAAGTTATAGTGATGAAGAGAGAAGAATGGCATGTCATGCTAAGTGCCCTTTTGAGGAACAATTCTGAAGTTTTTGACATTCCTCCCTCCCCTGAAATCTTCTCCTTTCTGAGTTTTACCAAGCTCTGCTTGTTCCAGTACTTTACAGTAGAAAACAAAAAGACAACCAATTAAATGAGTCAGCATTGCTTTCACAGTAATTAATGCTGAGCTGGGTATGCACATCACTCAGTTATCCTCCAAATCCAGTACTGGGACATATGCTACACTAGGTTTTATTCAGTTAGAACAGACTTACATTGATCCTTTTTTACAGCCTCTCCACGTACGCACTACTGACTGTGTGACATAGGCCCTTCTCACCCAAGAGCTAATAGGGGAATTACAGGAAATGGGACCTCCATAGCATTGAGCGAGCAGAGGGGGATGACAGCATGATACAAACACCAACCATACCACTTGCCGTTAATCTTGCAGCGTAAATGTTGGCTCTCTGTGAAATTAATGGAAGGAGGAGCTTGTCCAGAGGATGACTGGAAATACCTGACTAAATGCCTCTGGAAGAGTCTCCCTCTACCACAGACAATAAGATGAGCAGAAGGAGGCTACTGTACCTCAGTTCAATGCCTGAGGTTAGCCTGCATGATTTTCCTCTTTCATTCACAGGTACACATGGGCGTCATGTTTGGGAAGTGTAGGGTAGTGGTGGATTTAGTTGGGGAACAAAGGGGAGCGTGAACTAGCAGCCCGTAGTGTGGCAGACATTCAGGGCATTGCATGAGAGGAATAGTTCCACCATTGCACCTAAATTTCTGTTCAAGCCAAGTTTAGAACCCACAATATTTCCAAATAGTAAGCCTTCTAAATAAATAGTGGCAAGGGACCTGGTTTGGTGTTTTTCAGTTACTTCAATCTGTAACTCACCAGTTCAATGTGAAACTTCACATTAATCATATATGTTAATCTTGAAACTGGCTTTTCAAAGCTTTTGTATTTTAGGTAGCCACAGTAAACTTATTGGTTGAGGAGCTCTGCCAGACAAAATATGGTTTGGTCAGCAAGCAGAAGCACTAAGCTTGCTTTGGGGAAAGCAGACAAATCATGCTCAGGCATGTCTTAGTCTTTTGGTGCAGTGTAAATTTAAGATTCTGTTCTGAAATGACTTGCACTTACGTGAGTGTATACAGTTTAATGGCTATGCTACTTGTCAGTTAAAGAACGTGGGTGCTGGAAACGCATGCCTAAGGTTGATCAGGCAGATCAAACTATAGCTCTTTTGTGCTCAGAAAAGGCTGAACAAGCGCTGGAATCAGTTTGCAAAGCAAGTGGTCCTATTAACACTTTGCTGTACATGAATTAATATTCACCGCATCTTTGCAAGAAAAAAAAAACAACAGAGGAAAGCAGAACAAAATGGCCCTATGGGGACACAACTATACATTTTTCAGACCAGAACTGACTCGCTTCAAGACAGCTCAGAATATAGATAGAACAAGTTCAGATTTGTCTGAACTTGTTGTAGAAAAGCCTGCCTTTCACTCACAGTATGGTGGGTTTCCAATAAACACATCTGCATTACAGGAAACGGAAAGCACCACTACTTTTCCAATGTATGACCTATGCAAAATAATGCCTCTTACATGGCTTTAAATGGTGCTTTTGACAGAATTGGACATAAATGATTTATGAGTACATGTTGTAACAGGAATATAAGGAACAATGTATGGGTTTCTGTGATTTACATAATAAAGGCTGGTTTTCTGAAGTAAACAGGGTTTCTTTTTCTTCTGCTCTTTAAAAGTGATGCAAAAACTTATTTTGCATACTTTCGGGGGGGGGGGGGGAATTTTATCACATAGGGATATGGAAAATGAGTATCACTAAAAATGAGGTTTTTAAAACAACTACATTCTGCCAGGCTGATGGATATCTGTGTCACACATCAGTTTTAAAAGTTTCAAGGAAACCCTGCATGGAGATTATCTGCTAATAGATTTAAAAGGATAGAAAAATACCAACATATCAACAGATCACAATTTTAGTTTTTTGATATAGTTGTGCTTCCTTTCCTTAGTTCACATCTTCCACTTTGTGGTCCCCCAGAGTGTTCTCCATTCTACTAACCTGAACCTTGCTTCAGAAAAGTAACTCAACCAGCATGAGACTCCATCAGATCCTATGCAACACAATGCAGAGATCTTACCTGATCTAGACCTTCCCCACTCTTCCGCAGATTCTGAAGTTTGTAAGTAGCCAGAGTTGTTCCGTCATCCTGGCAGCACAGATCAAGGACCACACAGCCATTATCTTCAAAGGCATTGATTTGGTGGAAAGTAGCAAAGGGCTTACTGTACCACTGCCCTGGCAGCACCTAGAGTCACCAAGAGAGACTAAATTTCTTCTCTAAAGATCCGAGCCACACTTCAAATTTTCCTCTTCTGTCCCCCATTTTGTTCCCCACTCATTCCTTGGTATTTGTCTTTTGCCTTTGTGTTACTATAGAATGGCTGCTTTAAGCCAGTAATTAGGCAAAAACAGATGAAGAAAACCCAAAATGTAAAGCGTCCCAGGATAGGCCCCTTGCTGTCATGACTCCATCCCTACAGCAGCATTCCCAGGCTATGACCGAACATTTTCTATTCTGCAGTACTTAGCAACTGTATTTCAGTCCCCGTGCTGCAGTCCCAGGAACCCCAAACTGCTTGTTTCTGCCTGTTATTTTAGGGCTGGCAAAGAAATTAATCAATACAGAGAAAAACACATGAAGTAATTCCATTTTTAATAAACCTACACCCATGTTTATAAAGCCTATATTGCAGTAACTTCTGGATTGACTCATACAGCTATCTGTGGCTGCTACCCAGCAGTCTTCTCTTGGCATCTAAGATTCCAGATACAGCTGCGCAGCTGCTGAAAAGGCCAAAGATTTGCCTACCTCCCCAGTGTGCTTATTCACCACATGGAAGCAAGTATTGTACTGAGGCTCCCAGCTTATCCCATCAGAAATGGCTTTCCCACGGAGTTTGGAAGTGATAATCTGCAAAATATTCAGCTTGATGGGTTGCTCAATGAAAATTATGTAGTTTTCACTCATTCCTGAAAAGTATTAGGCAAATGAGATGATAAAAAATCTTGGGGGCACAGGGCAGTGAACAGCCCTTTCTGCCTCACAGTAGGCTAAATCCACAGAGTTTGAGATAGAAAGCATTCTTACCAAAGCTGTGATAGTAGGACGGTCTCATCTTATCCATTGGAGCAATGGAGCACAGCACTTTCGCTCCCTCTAACGTGTCACTACAGTTTGACTTTTGTGGAGGGACCTGAATGATATTATACCTAGACCCTGGAAAGGAGAAAGGGTGTTCAACACCACTGTGATGTGAGACTGTCCACATTCAGGAAACCAACATCAAGCTGTGCTCTTTTCTGTTTCCCTAGAATACTAGGGAATATACCATGGTCATAGCTAAACTGAGCAGAAAACAAAAAGCCAGTTATCGAGTCAATAAAACAATCAACAGAGGATTACTTAGCAAAAAAAGAAGCTTGAAAGGAAGCAGAAGTATCTTCTCAGTCTAGTAGACTGTTGTCTAATTTTACTGTCTGCAAACATTCCTTATGTTAACTTAGAGTATCCTATAATAACAAGATCAGGAAGAAAACCAAGTTCATAGCTTGTATATCAAAGGAAATGAAAACTTTGAGCCCTGGTGATGACTGACACGTATTTAATAAATCTGAGCATATGGGTAGGGAAGAATGGCACATTTGAATAATAATCTGTAGTTTGGTCTCTCCAGCTGAAAACAGCATGTGCTGCAAAGCTAGACATTGCTAAACCCAAAAGGAAATGAAAACAGCAAGAATGAAAAAAGATCAAAACTGGGCAGCTGTTCAGTGAACTGGAACCAGTCTGAGGTATCATAATAAAGGACAGTGGGTGTTTTCAAAGGCCTCAGGCACCTGAAAAAGAAGGCTTTCATGTAACTAATGGTGAAGGCTAGCTCTGAGCAGCCATGTCGATATAACTAGATCACAACTAGATGTAATAATTGTAGTTTCGGGAAAAAGAAAAATATCCCAGAAAATTCAGCTTTGCTGTAAGATAGCCAGGTCACTGTAATAAATTCCACTTTCTCTCCTATATAAACCCTTACAGTCCTTATCAAAAGCCAGTTATTGTAAGTGGAAAACGTGTGGCTAATTGTCAAAATTCTTTGGATGAGGCTTCAATGCTGGACGGGACTTTAAAGTCATTCTCCTGTTTTCCATCAAAGCTTGGGAGAGGAAGAGAATATCTGTTGGATATTCACAGGCCAGAGTCAGAAGCATCTGAAAATAATTGCTGAGAGAAGTAATTTCTATTGGACAGATTGACACCCTGAAATAAGAACTAATCTTGTTTGCCATCATTTTGACACAAAGAGAATCAGCAATTTCAAGATATCTTTAGGCACTGAAGTTTCTTCAACAACTGCTCCTTGAGGTGGCAGCAAGAAGCAGCCTGTACACCCTGCCCACGAGCCAGGCCTGGCCATGCTTAGTCTTACCATGTTTCCCATAGGAATTGCCCATGTTGTATGTTGTCCCATCAGACTCGTAATGAGGATGAGCAGTGGCCCCATTCACTGCAACAAATTTGCTCCAGTCTACCTGCAAATGCCAAAGATTTTCAGTTGGTATAAAAGTTTCCTGTTGTTCTGTAGCAAGCCACAGTCTTTCTAAATGTTGGTTTCATGAAAATCTGAGGAAAAATAGCTTGATGATTATGGCCCTAATATGGGACTTAATCCTTTACTTTCAGCAATCTTTCTGAAATCCTTGAAAATTAACGATGTTCCTCTCTGTGTTAGTCCTACCAGTAAAATGGTACTAATAACACTAGCCATTTCTCTGGGAGACGTGAACATTACTAATGGCAGAAAGTGCTGACACAGGGGAATGTTGCTGATATGAGCATTTTAGCTAGGACCACGTGTATATAACCACAGACAGATGTGCATGAAGAAACAGTCACTGCTCCAAAAATCCACCAAGTTTTTTGAAAGCACCCATAGCTAATCGACAGTCAATGTTCATTCTCCTCACAGAGAAAACAGTTTAGCTTCACTGTCTGCTGCTAGAAGGAACAGCTAGGCCAAAGGTGCAATTGTGAGTACTATTGGATGTGGTTTGGGTTCAGACAGTGCAGGGGATGTGTTGGGAAGAATGTCTGAAAGAAAAAACTGGAGGAAGATCAATCCATGCATTGAAACATTAAAGCATAGAAGACATGCTTGTTTTCCAAAAGTTTAAAAAAAGTGGCTTTCATGTATCCAACCTGAGACCCTTTGGAAAACCCCAGTATAAAAGAGTGCCATCAGAAGCTTAGAAAACCATGTCCTTTTAAGGCATCTCAAATTGGAGAGTTTAAATGTGAAATCATACCTTCCACTTCTTCACTTAGCAAAAAAATAATGGTCTACATCTAAAAAGCAGCTTAAGGGGAATTTTTTTTTATGACAAGATGGGTAAGCAGAGCTGAACATTCAAACTAAAAATACCCACGCATATTTTCATCACTGCATTATGGTTTACAAAACAGGTAAAATTGGAAATTGTCAAACTCTCTATTTCAATATGGAAACGGCATCCTATACTTCATAAATAGAGTTTCTTCATGACTCATAACTGATCCTGTAGTAGGGAGGGACTCCTAGAATGCCTCCCTCAAGATCTGAGGGTACGCTGAGTCTGGTGTTTTGTGGTATTAAATAGTCCATGCTGACATGCAGGTACTGTAGTTAATACTGGCTCAGGAATGGCAGAATCCTTCCTCAGTCTTTCTCACAGTTGTCCAGCCCAGCAAATATCCAAATCCCCTCTAAGGTGCAGGCAGGAGGACATATAGCTTATGATGTCATTTCACAAGTCATATTCTTCTCTCATATATAGCTGCTGCAAGATGATGCACTGAACACATAGGAAGACTTCTACTCTGATTTTTTATTCATTTGCTAGCATGGGAGAAAATAAAGTGGCAGCTGAACTTTGACTTGACTTTACATCAACTTCACCACCCATTTGCAACAATGGTTTTAGTCAAGACTTTGAAGGGCCGTTTTGGATTGTCTCAGGCTGCGGGTGTAAGAGGGAACAGATAGGAAAAATGAAGAGAGAGGCAAGAATACAGGTCTGAGATCATTGATGTTAACTTCTTCCTGTATGAACTTTTATTCTTCACACACTGGTAGGTAGAGACAAGTCCAGACAAGTAACGAGTGGTCTGGAAGAATGCCAGCTATACTCAAACGGAAATGAGTCTATATCTGTCTCTCCCCTTGCTTGCTAGAGTGGGCAGTGACTGAATCTTCACTCGTGAGAGCTATCTTATTGCTAAGTAGATTTTACAGGGACCATGAAAAGATGATTATGGCTATGGCCCAGAGCTGCACTGATCATTTATTTTGGAATCTGGGTTCCCCCTTGCTGCTCTTAGAAACAGCAAGGAGTGATTCTCCTGTACCATAAGCTAAACCCCTTACCCCCATCTGCCCATACCTTTTCCTTCGTTTCAAGTGTTTCCGGGTCCACTTTGTACATGAAGATGCTCTCATTGCTGACATAATAGTCTCCTTTATACACAACGTAGTTCACACTGGCATTGTCACTTGGTTCTGAAACAAAATCCCCAAGTAGTACACAGCTCTGTTTAAGCTCGCGTCACATTACAGCAAGTTAGACATGTTTAAACAATAAACCCATTTGCAATGACACTAATCCCTCTGTGATTGATTAGAAATATCTCACTAATCTACAAAGGCACTCAGGAAACTGTCTGCACAGGTAAGTTCAGGATAAAAGGACAAGGACTGGCTCTTGTGGAAATCATAATCTTCATGCTTCCATATGCCCTTTTTTTATGACCTCTTATTTCTTCATATCCCTCTCCCTTTCCTCCCTAGCCAAAGTCCTCTCCTATGACTGCCATATGAAGAGTGCTATGTTTGATTTACAGCACTGGAAACAAGAGAGGCAAGACTTGGGCTGAGGGGAGGGCAGGGACACTATTTGTGTGACAGAGCTTGGACAGGGAATGCTGCTTCTATTCTTTCTCTTTAAAACTGAGTCAGGAAGATGCCTTTTGAGAGCTACACTTGCACAATAGCCAGAGCTGTTCTTGCTACTCCGAGGGGAGCTGAGGCTCACTAGCCAGGTGGCTGAGAAGAGCTGAGGAAAAAGCAATTCCCCAAATTGAACATTTTGTATGATGAACACAGAGCCTGAAGCTGGTGCAGGAAAAGTCCGGAGGACCGACCTTGTAGTGAGGAATAGTCTACATGTGTGTAAAGAGTCAAACAGGCAAGGGCATACAGGAACAATCTACTGGAGCCTGGAAAAGAGGATGAGGGATGTTGACGGTTCTGAAATTTACTGAGAGAGCTGGGGTGGGGAGTTGGGGAGCTAGGCATACCAATGAGGGAAGGTATGAGCACCTTTGAAGAGAACAGATGACATGGCAGAGCAGGTTCTATCTCCTCAGGGAAGATAAGAAGCAGAAGATCGACACACATGAGTAACAAGTTGCAAACTTTAGGGCTGTTCTGGTTTTAGTGGAAGGTACTTTGCTTGTATTTAAGCCTACTTCTTCCTGATATACATAGAATACTATAGGTAATGGTACTTCCATTCCTGTGCAATACTGTCTCTCACCTTACTCATATCATCTCCTGCATCTTAGTACAGGAAGGAAAGGATTAGCCCACTTACCCTACAAGCTTAGCAAGGCAAGGTGTTCTAAGGACAAAGCCGAGTCGCAGGCAGAACGGCAGATTGTAATGCTCATTACCAGGACCACACGGGACATCCTTTGGGGAACAATTTCTGTTGGAAATTTGCAACAAACTCTGGAATCGAGTGAGCTGAAGTGGCACTAAACCATTAGACTGAATGTGCCTCTCCCAGCTAAGTCTGACACCAGCTTGCATTTTTGTTGTTGTTGTTGCTGTTCTTCTTCTAAGGTGTCATCTTCTAAGAAAAACCTGGGCTCAGAATAGGCCTATCGGGCTTCCTCACATCTCCCGTTAAACCCAACCACAAGTTCCCCAAGAAAACCTCAGAACATCTCTTATTTCTTAGAAACCCTCTTACGTGGCATCTCAAAGCGTGACATGAAGCGCCCAAAGACACTCTTGCATGGGTCTGGCATTGCCAGTGTTCCAAATTCTGAGACCACAATGCGGTTGTGCTGGCTGTTAGTCAGGTAGGAACTGCTTTGCAGAAACTTGCTCCGGTATGTCACTGTGCCATTCTCCAACTGGAATTGATGCAACAGGGCCATGCCATCAAACCAATGGTTAAATCTTCAAGAAGAGATAAATAACAGAAGTTGGACACTATAGAATATTCTCCTATAGTGTTCCCTCTTGCCTTTAGGTTTATTATTGTTTATAAAAAGCTAATGCCCAGACCCCATGAACACTTAAACATGCATAGCTTTGTGATGAGTCTAGGAAAACAGTTGAATTAATTGAAACAAATCAAGTGTATTTGTAGCTGTAGGATCTGAAGTTAGATGCTGAGTTTCAGTGAGATTTGGGCTCCCTACTTTACTTTTGAAAGTGGACCTGAGGTACTTCTGAAGATGCTATGTATAAGCTTTTGGGAGAAATTATCTATACTGGTAAACCAATCACTCTGCAGACTTCTGCATATGGGAATAGAAATTGTGCTTTATTGTACAACAAGAATAGAAATTATTACTGAAAAGCCCAGCCGCAGCCTTTAGCTCTCAGCTGTTTGCAGTTCTCTCTAAAATGAGAAATCTCTAAGACATTGAGAAAACAATATGGTCTGTCTCTGGAAATACAGTAAGATGATCACCTTTGGCCTGTTGCTGTCATCAGCTTTATGGGACGAAGAGCTAGGTTTGGCAAGTAGCTAGAATGGCAGATTCCAAACCAAAGGCAATAGTTGCCTTCTTGATCTAATTTAATGTATTATCTTTAAAATGAAACAGATTTGCTTCTAAAGCAACTCACACAATTTAGTGCAGTCAACTTTACAAATCCTGCCCCAGATTTCAGAGTGCTCGTGGGAAGGACTTTTGTTAATGACAAAGCACTAGGAGTGTGGATGTTTTAATCCCCGGCTCTGTTCCCTCATTATATCATTCTGAGTAGGTCACAGCCTCTCTGTGACACAGCTTCTCCAACCTTAATAAGTTAACCGTGCTCCTATTTTCAGAGCCCTCTGGGAGTTTCCAAATAAGAGAGCAACTGTTCTTAAAAGAACAAAAACATAAGCATTTCTTCCTTGCTTTACTTAAAATGAAACTACAAGACTTTTGGGGGAGTCCACTTTAGATTTAGGCAGAGCTCAGACCAGAGTCATTAGACAAACTCACCAAACCTGGACTTACTTGTCCTTGCCAAACTCAAACTTCCCAGGACCATTCCTCAGAAGATTGCCATTAATCCATTTGGGAATATGTCCTTTGATCTTCGCTGGGATGGGCTGAGGAGTCTCCTCTACAGTCTGGATTAAGGGTGAGATACATTGCAAACCCTTGGGACTGTGGAAGGTGATTTGCTCTTTTGATGGGCTGGGCAGGAAATTCTTTAAACCTGCAGAGAAATAGTGAGAACAAAAAGCAGGTAACTGAGATTTTCACTTGAATAAACAGTCAATTGCTAGAACTTGAGTTTGGATGTCTAGGAGTATAGCATTCAGTATTCTGCAAGCAGCCAAGCTATAGTGGATATTGAAACTAAAGCTGTGTTCCCATAATACCCCACAGATCCAGAAGGAGCAGAAAATCCAGTGGATTTAACTCTACTATAGTTAATCCGTTAGAGTCACCTGTTCTGCAGTCCAAAGGAGGTAATAAAATATGTGATGATAGGAAAGAAGAGAACTTTTCTTTTAATTAAAGAAGCTTATAGCTGAAATTTATTTCAATAACTAGCTGAGAGCAAGGGCATCTATTCCTGAACCAGGTCTAGTACGGACAAGACCACACACTAAACAGAGTCCAGACTGATATTGGACTTCATTCTGATTTTTTGAGGCAGCAATTTGTTCTGATTATACTAGTCACTTTCACCACTAGCCTCGGTTCTTTAATCCAAGTGATTAAGTGAAGCTGCTGTGCAATTTACCTGTGAGCCTTTGAAACCGTGCGTTCACAACTGCAGAGGAAATTTGCTATTTCCAATAGGAGAGTATCTACAAAAGAACTGAGTTGGCAGACAGCATTTTTCTAAGCTTGCTTCTTTAGAACAGCTACAGACAGAATGGGTGCTAGACCTGTGGGAAGGTAAATTGCAAGATCCCTTCAATGTAGTTCTCTGGCTTGCCAATCCTCAAATCCTTCTTTAGATCTCTAATATGGTAAGTCAGGTAGATAAAGAATTCAGACTGCAGGGCTAAAGCAATTAACCTCAAACCACCAACACCCTCTCCCTCTTAAAATTCAATTAAGTTCTGATTAAATCCTATATGAAGCACTCAATCTGATCCCAACACTAGTGCTTCAGAGTATTTCCTTAGACATAATGTAGTAGAGGCTTTTCATATCAACCAACATCTGGCAGATTTAGTGACTGCCATGAGTATTTGCAGAAATTCAGCTTTAGTAGGCCAAGCTAAAGTTTGTAAAGATGTAAAATATGCATAAAAACTGAGAGCGACATGTCCCTAAGGAGTATTTTTGCATCCAAGCAGAAACAAAGATGGCATGACCAAGGATGGCACTTCATAGAAACTTCCTGGAGAGCAGCATAATTACATCCAGGTATTTAGGAAGATAAACTTCACAAAAGAGCCTGAACAGGGCTGGAGAAGACCTTGTGGGTTATCTCCTCCCAATTGCTGTCCCAGAAAGTCATGTATTTGAATTCTGTCTTAAAAGTTACTATGTTTCCTGGCACTTATCCCCTCTTCGGAAGACTGCTTAGTGCCCAGATGTTCAGAAAAATCCTTTGAATTTACAGGAAGACTTTATTCATAGGACAGTTTGTGTCCTTTGTTCTTCTATCAGCACTGTTACATGGCTTTGGTAGTTCTCCCTGTCTTGTATTTAGAGCAATCATACCATTTCTTAAGCTAAGCAAGCCCAGGTTCTTTTCATTTTCCTTCTCCTGTTATAACCTTGCATTCACATGATCATCTTATAATCCTTCCTGAAATCTGATCTAGTTAGAATTCATCTAGTTTGAATTAATTTCCAGTCAGTCTAGAAAGTGTCTGAAAGCAGGCTGTATACAAGAATGTGTAAGTTAATACCCTGTCCTATCAGACCAGAGAGAAAGAATCAAGCATAGCAAGATAATGTACTATGTGTACTTCTGTGAACCACTCAAATGAGCTGAAGATCCTCACAGTAATACATGCAAAATATAATCAAATTGTGATACCCAGATGAGTCAAAACAGAACTTTTCAGAAACACGACAAGCCATAGAATCATAGAACAGTTTAGGTTGGAAGTCAATCTTGGACAATTTTGAAAAGCCAGGAAAATGGGAGGCGTGCAAGAAGAAAGGAAGGGGTTGGGGGAGAAAAAGAAACGGAAGAAAAAAAAAAAAAGCAAAGACCTCCTCTCAGCTCTGCTTAACACAAAAAGCTGTATCTTATACTTGCATTACATAAACTGCCTCAGTATTGCAGATCACAAGATATTAGGCGTTCCTTAGTGACCATCATTTACAAAGCAATACAGCATTTGAGAAACGCAAGGGTGGTTGTGTCAGTGCGTCAGACAGGTTCTTTGTAGTGAGTTTATGTAACCTTACCCTTTTTTTCTTTTTTTAGGCAATCATCATCTGTGCAAGGTCCTAAGATTTCATAGTAGCAACAGCAGCAAACAACACAGGCTAATTAGCACATGGAGCTAAGACCAGAAACCAGAAGTGCAACTCTAGTGCAATTCATTCCCCCCCCCCATCAGCACAGAAAAGGTTTGCATTCATTAAAAAAAAAAAAAAAAAAAAAATCAAGCTGCTGCAATACATATGTAGGATAGTACAATAGAGAATAAACACATCAAAGGAAATCATTTTGTTGCTAAACTATGGGTGATCATAGCTGTGTTTAAAAAAATAATATAAAAAAACAACCCAGCACAACTGCAAACCCTACACTTTTTCTTTATTAAAAGAAATAATAAATCTGAATAAAGTCTAGTCTCCGACTTTAATCACAGTTTAATACTGAAAATTGTTACATTTATCTGCACCTACCCTGAAATGCCCTAAGTAGATGGAACACAAACACTTCCTACTTTAATGTTCATGAGCAATTTTAATAAAGGTGTATCACCTTCAGATAAGAGCTCAAAGTTTCACTTATTGCAACATCTAGCTACCCAAGAAGACACCAATCTCTGCAAAAGACAGAAGACAGACTGGCTTTTAATGTTAAGCAACATATAAATAAATACTGACTCTGCTCTACTGTTCCAGCTATGCTCCAAGATGGAAGAACTCGAATAAGCAATGAATCAAAGGCACTACAGTCCCAATGGGGCTTACTGTATTTGCTTAAACATAATACCAAAAATCAGCACAAGATTACAACCTGCCATCTCAAAAGTCTCGTTTCTGGAATATAATTTCAATTTTACCTCAAACCTTTAAAAATAGGCCTAAGATCTAAACTTCCTTTGTCACATCAGAGCAGAGGCAGTGCCAAATACAGCACTGTAATTTTTCCTCTAATCTTTTCTAAAGACTGTAAGCAATTACAACAGAATTATCATAGCCTGGCACTGTTTGTTCATGTACTGTTTCCATTCAAAGAGCAGTGTGCCATATTTTCTCTGCCTGTCACAAACTGATGTCCTAGCATTGAGAATTTCTGGATAGAAACAGTGGAACTAAGGACAAGGATCTTGAAAAAATTTCTGTACAGAAGCAACTACCCTGACTGCTTTGGGTAGGATAGCAATAAATCAGACATTGAGTTTACTTAAACAGCAACGGGTGGGACAGAAAATCTTAACAGTGGGCAGAGGAAACAGAAGAGATTCACTAGACGTGAAACTGAAATCACATTGGATATAGGAAATGCACTTTGATTTTGATGTACATATTCAAATCTAAGGCACAGGGACCACCACCGTTTGTCTCCACATGCAACTGCACAGTCTAATTGCTTGACTCAGAAGGACATCCAGGACCAGAATTAAGGGCAGATGTTAGTAAGCAGAATGCGCAGAGTCGGCATTCTTCAAGTGGGAAGACTGATGCAAGAATTCTGTTTTCCCTGAGGATCTATGCAAATTCAGAATAACCATACCTGTAGCATAGAGGATTCCATACCAGTAAATCCTCTGGAGCAAGATATGGGCCACATTATGGTCCCTGTAGATCACAGACTGGAACAACAGGGCAAATAAACCAACTTTCACCATTCCCCCAGCCCAAACTGAATTCACTGTAGCTATTGACTTCTGCCATCCAGACTCTAGCCGTCACCCTCTGCCTTCCCCAGGGTTGAACCCCTCAGCTCACCTGAGTGTCCCACACTCATTTCTGAACTGAAGTTGTTGCACTTGCCTTGTGTCTGGTGGGAAGTCCCCGTACTTGACTCCTTGTTCCATCTAGCTTGTTGATTTCCCATTATAAGGGGATCAGCCACCCACTTCCTTGCTAACAGGCAAAGAAGCAAAGAAGAACATAAAAGAAATGACAGAAAACACAGGGAAAAAGAAACAGAAAAAAGGAGTGGAGAAAGGCTTGTCAAAAGGAGGTAAGGGAGAAAACAACTCTGAAATGTGCATACTCTTCCGTATGAAATATCTGTTGATTTCCAAGAGACACCTGTAGAAATAGATTCTACACTTCAGGGGTGGTTTTTTTCTGACATGAAGAAAGCGTAATTTCTTTGTTAAATATTGATTTACACAATCAAGTCCTTGGAACACTTATCTTAAAAAGGCACTACGAACAACATAGTGTTCCTTTCTATGAGCTAGGAAAATTTTGCCCATATCAAAGGAAAGATATCAGATGTAATGAATTTTATTCACACTTTTATTATCACTTGTCACTCAAACGCCTGAACAAATAAGAGAGGGGTTTCTTTTTCATGATTCAACATTCTCACCTTGTAGCTAAATTGAGACAATTCTGTATCAGCAAATTTTTCAAAGAAGACCTTAGTACAAATCCAGAATTTTCAAAAATATATTTAAAAAAGGCAAGAAAATTTGCAGGCTTTTCATGTCAGTCAGGTAATCAAGACAAGAAACACACCTCTTTATGTTCCTATTCAGCTTAAAAGCATAATGAAATAGGTAAATTTAAATTTAGAGGAGAGCTCCAGTTTAAATAAGGTTATACAGTTGTTGCAATCTGCTAGCATGTCAAAAGAACATAATAAATTTATGCACGTTAACTTTTTCCCCAGCAGGAAAGTACTTTATGACACTCTGACATGCTAATACCACAGGTTGTTTTAGGTAACATTCCCAACGCTAGACTTAGTATTTGGTGAATTAGTTTGCATTAATTACTCTGCCTCTGAATTTTCTGCCTTCCATCTCACAGATGTACTTGGTGACACACACCTTACACCAATTTATTAACAGGTGCATTAAAAAAGGACTGTTCCTAAATTTGTATCCATGAAGGTGTTCTGCTGGCACAATAAGGCAGGTTTGAGAACTTTTCAGATTGTTGGGTAGCCCAGAAGCAATCCTTTGATTCTAAAGGAGAGGAAAACACCACCACCATCAAAAAGCAGAGATTCTGGTGAATTAAGTCATGGTCTTGATTGGTTCCTATTTTGTGATAACATATCTTACCCTCTTAGGGGGAAAAAAAATAAATACGACGACAGCTCGAGTTGTGCAATGATGGCACAAATTGCAGACTTGGGTGGTGATATAAAATCCGTTGGAGTACTTTCCCACTTGTATGTTCAGATCAAAGCTTCAGCAATGTCACTGCTCTGAACAAACCTCTCCATTTCACAGCCCGCTTCCATGTCTCACAGCAGGCTCCCTTGAAGAGAGAATCTGCTGCCTACTGGTTTTTCAGCTCTAAACCACCAGTATCTGCTAGTAATCCGAGGGAATCTGTGCAATGCACTTGCCTCTCCTTTTTATCTTTTCAAATATAGAATAAATAACAGAGAATTTCTGGCTTCTAGCAAATCCTTCAAATTACTTAGTTCCTAATTGCTGATCAACAGAAATGAAATCGCTCTACTGACCTGTGTCAGCAGCAGCTCTTAAAAGCAACAGAAAACCCCTTTCCAAGATGATGTGATAGAAGTATTTGTTTGTTTCTGCATTTTACCTGGAATGAATTGCATCAAAGAGCAGAGCAAATACCGCACATTAGCGAGCAGCAGGCTGATGGCAGACAAAAGGATTTTGGAAAACATATTCCGCTCGGAAGAAGGCATCAGATCGGAGATGGTCAGGCAAAGATACCGGAGCCAGGATGATAGTGTGCAGCAAGCACAGATGGATCAGTTGGAGAAAGCTGCCTGACATCATCATTTCAGAATAAGAGCCGGGAAAGTCTGCCCTAGCAGAGCAGGATGAGCCAGCCTGCCTGCCTGCACTCCGCTGCTACAGCCAGGCCAAACACTCACAGGGCAGGGGGGAGACCTGCCAGCAGCCCCAGCGGCTCAGCAGCCCTCAGACCCTCCCAGAAGCTGGGCCACGTGAGTTGCTGAAGTGCCACAACAGCCAAAGCATACGTTACCACTGCTGGAAAAAATGCTATATCCCTATTTGCCAATTGGAGCTGGAGAAATTGGAAGACAGGGGAGAAGAGGAGATGTACCTGTGTAGCCAGGCTTCAAGGCAATTCTTTTAAAAATTCTCATCACCTTGTCTTGTCTTTTTCACCTGTCAAAAATGCTTTTCTTTGTTTTGTTTCAAAATCTGAGTAACCACTTTGCACCTCAAAGAACATCAAGGTTTTAGGAATATTAGTTGCCACACCAGATTAGACCATCAAATCAGACAGGGAAGTACCAGTGACAGGCTATGCTCTGTTGTTTCAAACTAAGATGGACCTTCGAAGGACCCTTTCCTTCAGGATGCTGAGAGGAAGCACTTTGCAAGTGCGCTGTAATGGCTCTGTTTGTTTCATGTTATTAAACAACTCTTAAAAGCTGCCCTATCTCGAGAGAGCAAGGCAGCATACACAGTACTCTAGGTAGCCCATTCCACTGTCCTTAACATGGGGCAGATTATTACTCATCCTAAATCTTCCGCTGTAAATTAAGCTGATTTCTTCTTGTCCTTTCCATAAGACACGGTGAACACCTGACTACTAACTTATCTGTTGTCATGCCTTTCCTTGCTTTATGCTTTCTCTAAATGAAACAAGATCCACTGCTTCAACCTTTCCTCACAGATCATGTTCGCCCTTTCTTATTCCCGTTTCACACCCTGTCCACTTTGTTGTTAATAAGCAAACCCATCCTCCAGCTAAGACCAAACTTACACAGAGAACAGGAGAGCAACTATGTTTTATGTCCTATCTGCTCTCCTATAACTAGCACATCTCAGCTATTGTTTTTTCCACCACCCAATAACATCATGACAACTCTAGTTATTACTCTGGTTTGTAAGTAACATACATGAGTCCCCTTGCTAAGCGCAGCACTTTTCCCTTGTCTATCTTTGACCTTTATCTTGATTTCAGATTGGCCCTTCATCTTACTGAGGTTATAGTGAATTTTCAATATATGTTACTGGTAGCATTCATGACCCCTCCTAGCTTGCTGCCACTTGAAAAATGAACTGTGTTCTCAAACATTCTCCTTCTAAATCATTCAGGATAATATGGAATAAGCAAGGCTTGAAGCAGATCCCTGCAGGATGCTATCTAGGCTGACCTTTCAGAAGAAAATGAGTATTCCTTTCATTGACTTTTTAACTCATTCATGTAGCCCCTGCTTCCTGATTGCTCTTGTTTTTATATAATATCATGCAGGATGGTGTCAATTATCTTACATCAAGCTATACCCAACTCATCATTTTCCACATTGGATTTGATAAAGGGTTTGGTTCAATGTATTGGTCCCCAGTTGCTTATAAAGTCATTGTTAAGAAATTAACCTCAGACTCTCTTCAGGATGGGAGATAGGCTGATTGATCTATGATTCTTTGCCCTCCTTTTTTCAGGCTATTCACTCTGATGATGTAAAACACCCACTCTGCTCTTTTCCAGTGCTGCCTTCATCATCAGGTTTTCAAAGACAATTCAAAAACAAAACAAAGATTCTACGATTAGCAAAACTGAATTCTGATGACTTCTAGACAGAACTTAATTAGCCTTAAATACATCTATTACCTTTTTCTGTTATGATCCACAGTCCTACAACTATTCTAAAAGGCAGTTTCATTTTAAGTAAACAGTCACAACTAGCCTTTTCCCGGAGAGTAAGTCTCTTTGCTGAATACCTGAGCTGTCTCTGCATTATCTGTTATTTTCCATTTTTAGCTTTTAGATAATACAAGAGCAATGAGAGGAACCAAGTATGGGTTTTTCATCACTTACTTCCCAGACTGTGAAGGTTACTCACAGCAAGCTCAGAAATGCAAATAACTCACTGGCAAAAATCCCCTTGACTTCAAAAGGGTTGGAAGTTTGTCTAAGATGTTTCCACATTTAAAAAAAAAAAATCCATTTATATTCTGTTACTGATCTGTCATCTTAGACATACTCGTTAATTTACTAAGACACTGCAGCTTAAACAACAGGAGGAGAAGCTTAAAGAAAACGTAGTTACCAGCTGAGCTTTGCTGATCAGATTTTGCAGCTTTAAAGCCAATTAATTTTCTGTTCAAACCTCCTTTGGTAAAACTGGCAAGAGGATAGTGATGGGATGGGTGCCAGTTGAAATTCATGTGTAGCTCATTCCTCAGAGACAGAATGAACGAGCTTTTCATTTCACATCAAAAGAAGAGACTAAAAAATTTGGTTTGTTTCTCCCAGTAAATACTGAAATACACAATAGAGGCAAGCAGTGCAGAAACATCATTACCAGGGGAGAAAAATTATAGACAACTAGGAAACCAGTAAAATTTTATTTTCTAATGGTTTAGAAGAAAAACAGTATGTAATGAGTAGTCCTATATATAAAGATATTAAGTGGAACACTCAAGGGTCAGCCAACAGGAAAACGCTCAATATTTTTAGCTGGCAAAGTAATTACGGAAGGTTCCCTTTTATACAGGAAGAGACTGGTTGCTTTCATCCATAAATAAGTGGGCATTTCCATTGCTTAAGTATTTTTTACTTTCAAAAGAGACAGTACTAGTTTATTTTCAATCAATGTTTTAAAATTTCTGAACTTACCATTTCTAGCTGAAACTTTACTACATATTTTATTCCTTTTACTTGGTCAGTGTCTATTTTTTAATATATGCTTGCATAGATTTGTGCAGCAAAACCAGAAGATTTGTTGCTCTTAGCAATTTAAAAACTATTTTTTAAAACACTTATTTCAAAATCTCATGAAACTTTGAATGACTTCCCTTTGATAAGTGTAGCTACACTTCATAATCTCAGCTAGGTTACTATGGCCGTACTTACTGATTTTACTTTCAATGTCTTTTCAAATTCTAAAATCCCCTTACTACCACAGAGATCCCACTCTAAATTATAACATCTAGTGACAACCAACTGCATAAGAAATCACTGTAGAAAAACAACTCATCAGTTAGAGAGGTATACCTTGAATTTAACTCCACTTGAATGCCAGACTAAGCAGTTCTTCAGTTTTCAAAGTATTTACTTTTTTGTAAAAGTTGTACTATTTTAATTGTATTTTATGAAATTTTTAAATGGAGCAAACTTCTGCAACAGTAACACTGTGGGTCTGTGCCCTCTTGAACGTCTAAGGGAAGAAACTTAGATTATGTGATCCAATAGCTTTCTAAGTTCTACTTCTTAATAATACTTAATACTAGAGCCAAAGGTTTGCAACTTGGCTATATTAGCCACATAAAATCTAGATGATCAAAATCCAGGTGATCTAAAAAGGTTGCATAATTTTCCTAAGGACAAACAGACAAAATGCAGCAAGCTTCTGATTTCGTAAACAGGCAGGTATTAAAGTTAGTGAAATTTAGTGTGATTTTTCTTTAAAGGCTTACACAAATAGATACATTTCTAAATAAAGACACTTCATAGATGACAATTTAAAACCCTTTGTCATCTTTCTAGATGGTCATAGATTTTTTTTTAAACACTTGACACAATATTCTAGAAAATTTAACTTCCAAAATCTTCTCTTTTTCTCCTTCTTTCTTCTATTTAAACAGCATTGCCGAGGCCGATTACAAAATGAGATAGGATTCTTAGAAAAAAGGAAGACACTGGTAAAATACGACGTAGACTAGAGGTGAGATTTTTGGTCTTTAGATGCTAAAGATACAGATAGGCACCTTATAGGATTTTAAAAAATTCCTAAGCATGTAAGGCGCTTACATGCTTAGGCACTTCGAAAATCCTACTAAGTACATATCTGCATCTTTAGGTATCTAAATACCTTGGAAAATCTCATCCTAGATGTCCAGTTTCTCTCATTATTTGTTTTACCAGTTTGTACCAGTTTGACAGGTAGCATCTTTGCTTGTGACCTTTATCTAACAAAAGGGGGAAAGAATTGATTAAGTCTGAAAGGATTCAAAGAGAAAATTAATACACAGTACTGGGGTAATGATATATCTTATACTAGCAACTGGACTATCTAGGACTTTTCTTTATTATATCAGCCTCCCAATTTGCACAAATGATGCTTTGCACATTTTATGTTTCATGTTTTTTAACAGAGTCAAATGACAAGAAAGAAAAAGTGTTAAAAAAATTCCATAAGCATCTTTAAATAAACTGGATATACACCAAACAATACTGATGTATCTAAATAACAAAAAAAGAGAGCAGTGTAAGTCTAGGTTATGTTAACATTATCTAGTTTTTATTGACATTACCAGCAAAGTTTTGATTATGTACTTTTCTGTTTATATCAAAATGGCCTTGGTTTAATTTGAAAAGCTGTAGAAGTATTAAAATATATTTTCAAATTAAGACTTCATATCTCTTTATACATTTCCCAAAGTAGTTCTTAATAGAAATCTCCTATTTCTAAGCTGATCTTTTCAATCTATTTATATTCTGAGACAAAATGGAAATAAGATAGCAAGTACATTCTACTAAGATTTTAGCACCAAAACATTTTCTAAAGTAGAAAGAAAAAAACAGAAAGTTATTAATATGAAATAATCTGAGGTCCTTTTCCACTTACACTGCAAAATTCTATGTTTCATAGAAATGTTTCTATACTATATTCTAGAGTGAAACACTTGTTGTGACAAAAAAAAAAGAAAAAAAACTTCCTTAGCAGTGACATTAGAAATACCACAGCTGCTTCTGAATTCAGTTGTATTAAACTTCCATAGCCAAGCAATGCAAAATTCATTCTACTTTCTTTTTCAAATGCTTCCAATATTTTCTAGGGATGGAAGCACAGGGACAGCTTAAGGGATGGGTCAACAACTTAAAAAAGATGTCTTAATGCGTAGATTCCCTTGGAGTCAAAGGATTTAAACCAGATATTTAATATTGGTTTTTTTTTTACAAACTACCACACTACCACTACCCTATCTATTTATTTAAAAAATAAATTGCTGCTTAAGTTGTTGAAAGTTTCCTGAACCGCTAGAAACATTTACATAAGATGTTTATGAAACATTCATCACAGCACTCATCATAGTTTATATTTTAACACATAAAATATACTACAAGTTTTGCTCTGCGTTTCTGCAATTTAACAAACTCCATTTAGCTTTGCAGAGTATTTGCGATCACAGTGAATCTCTGTTTCAGACTTTCCCTTTTCTGTTTTAAGTGGTTTTCTATGGTCCTCGCTTCTTTTAAGATTCCATCAAGTTCTTGGACATAAGAAGCATCCATCGCTGCTCTCTCACTTAATTGAAAAAATCTGTTGTTAAAATCAATACTGATGCCATTAACTTTCTCACTACTTAGAACTGGGTTTATGCTTTTCTTAAAAACGTGTTGTCTATCAATACTGAGTTTCTGACCAATTATTTCTCTGCTGTAACGGAAAACAGCATTGTTATTTCAAGGTCTGTGTTTGATATTTTTCAGCGTTAATTTCTTTAAACTGCAGCCACGGTAATCATCTTTTCTAGAGAAGTTAGAAAAGTGCTGTACAAATAGGACAAAGTTAACTTGCCTTAAAATGTGAGCATATTTCGATAACAAGTTCATAATTTCTTTGTTCATCTCTGTTAAAAGAAAACAGTAATTATTTAAACATTTGAATGAATTGTCATCTCAACATCAAATTGCATAGTTACTTTCAGTATATTTAATACATCACCATTTAAAGCTTTTTCCAGTGGTTCAGGTTTGTAAAGGGACTGCGATCCCTCAGAAAAATCTGTTTTGTCAAGGGAAGACAACTGAGGATTTTCTGAAGCTTCATTCTAATAACAGAGCACAAAAACAAGCTTAGCACAGATAGAGTTTAACTGGAAACAAAAAAAATTAAGAGTTTTAAAAAGATCTTGGGAGACTATTTTCAGAGAAAGTGTTGTTGGCTTCACAGCATGACCATTCATTGTCAACAGACATAGCATCTCAGTACTAGGGGAGTGGGTGGGAAGTAGCAGTTGAGATCTTGGGTTGTATCAGTAAAAGCTGGTGTACTTCAGCAGCTCACTGTTGAGAAGTCCTACATAACTGTGTTGCAATGCATACGCAATTTTGTTGTTCTTCAATCACTAAGAGAAATTTTACAGTCTCCTTATACAAGCAAGTCACATTTCCCCTAACCTACATAAACAGCCACAGACCCCTCTGCCCTCTCTCCTTGACAGGAACCCATAGCAATGACAAAGAAGCACATGGGGGCAGGGGGCTGCATCGCTCCCCTGGGTCCAGAAGAAAGGTCCAGGTCCTCCCTCCCTGAGGATCATGCAGTACTGCTCACCTCCATCTCTTTTTTACGTTTACTTCTGTTTTCATCAGCTTTTTGTATGTTGCTTGTCATCATTGCCTGATAAAAAGTACATCATATTTGGTAAGTGGTTACCTTGTGTGCCTGGAAAATGCATCTATATAAAAATGTGTAAAACCTGTAACCAGTACCTCTGTGAGCTCCTCTGCAAAGGAGCTCTCTTCCTCACTGGAGAGGGGCAGAGCCCCACAGCACAGTGAGAACACCAATCGGGGCTGGAGAAAGAGGGCCCAGACTCTGGGCCGTCTCTGGCTGCCCTGGGCCACCCTGGGCAGGGCTGGGCTTGCAGCCCGGGCGCTCTCAAATGTGCCAAAGGCACATAAGGTTGGCCTTGGGCTGCTGAAGCCGATTCCACCTTGTCCAATAGGGATCTATCCCTCCCCAACTTTACCTATGCTTCCCCAGGACGCCCCACCCTTAAGGGCAGCGGGGCACCCCCTCCACCCTGGAGGCCTGCCTGCTCCTGGACCTCTCTCCTCAGGCGGACAGTTAACGGTCCTCGCGGACCGTTAACGGCCGGCGCGCGCGAGGCCCACACCGGCTCCTCAGAGACCCGGCAGCGCCACCCCGGCCGGCAGCCCCGTCTGACCAGGAGCCGTCCTGGAGCCCTGCCCCGAGGCGGCGAGAGGAGGGCCGGCTGCCGGGCCCGGCTCTGGAAGGCTAGCTGAGGAGAAGGTCCGCAAGGCTTGCGGCTAAAACAGCTCCAGGTCCAGCGATCCCAGGGAGAAGCGTTTCATCCCAGTTACACTTCCCAGTTAAAGTGTGATGAGGCTGCCTGAAGCTACTTCAAGTGTTGTGCTGTCCACTCAAACAATTCTGGTCATATTTCATCTTCTAAGACTCTGTGATGGATCCAGTCATGGTTTGAATCACTGGAATGTTTCGGGATGACAGTGTAATGCCAGAAGAGGCTAGATGGATCCATTTCAAAAGACAAGCCGTCAATGAGTAAAATCTGACAGATTACTGCCACTAAAATGAATAATGCCATTAAAATTAGATAACTGCCGAGACCAACTTTTTTTCCTAAATGATGAAAAACAAGATTGTATTTTCCTTACGTTGTGCTTCACTTCTGTCGGTAAGCTATATTTGGTTTCATTTGGAAGTTCTGGGCTCCCCAGTTCAAGAAGGACAGGGAACTGCTGGAGAGAGTACAGCA
>JAOXJM010000010.1:5892994-5952750 GCA_026413425.1 Tringa solitaria | reverse complement strand
AGAGAGGTGGTGGAGTCTCTGTCTCTGGAGACATTCAAAACCCACCTGGACACATGCTAGCGCAATCTGGTCTGGATGAACCTGCTTTGGCAGGAGGTTAGACTAGATGATCTCCAGAGGTCCCTTCCAACCTCATATCATTCTGTGATTCATCAAGAAATGACTGAGTCAGATTACACGATGAGGTGGCTTGCTGACAACAGCAAGAAGCTAGACAACGATTCAGGAAAGCTCTCCAAATTATATTTCATGTTGCTAGCCACAAATAATAGATGCTATATCAAGTTACTACTTTCCTAAATTCTGGCCTCATTAGCTACAGTGAAGAAAATCATTGCAAGGTTTGAAGTTATGTTGGAGTAAAGGGAATTGTTCCTCTGGGGGTTTTTGCATCTTTAATTTCTGGTTTTAAGAGAAGAAAGGGTCTTAACCTTACATATATTATCTCAAAGTAAAAACTCAGGAGAAGAAATGAAACCAATGAAAGAACAAGAATTAAATACTTCTCCAAAGTAGAAACAATATTTAATACGCTGCCACAGCCCACTTCAATAAATTCTCAAAAAAAAATTTTTTTATGTTATTAGCAATACTATCTAAGCATTAAGAGACCAATATGAAAGAATACATTAGCAAAAGTTCTAAAAGTGTTTGCCTAATTGAGTTACCATTACTATGTTAAGATATTTTATTTACAGATCACCTGAATTAAAATAAATTAAACATATGAATTGTTTAACACTTTCAGTACCTTATGGATATGATAGTCTACGGAGAAAGTTCAGACTAAAAAAAATAAATTATCTAAGCCATTACTCTAAAAGTAGTTCCAATTCCTTTATGATTGTAGATATTAAAACGCCAGGAGAGATGAAACCAAGAGAAGAAAATTCATTTCATTCAACGTGCTAAATGATGTAATTGAATTTTATGATCTCAAAGGTTGACAGGAAAGACCAAGTCCTCCTCCTTGATAGTTTCATACAGAACGTCAATAGGCAAAAAATATTAGTGCCAGCAGTTAATACAAAATAAACAACGTTGGCTGACTGGTATTGGTTTTAGTGCTTTCACACAAATTTTGGTACCAAGTACAATATTATTTAATGTTTCACTAGTGATCTGAATGTAAAATTAAACATAATGAGAAAAAATGGCTAAAGGATAAATCACTATTACAGCATTATTTTTTTTAAATAATAATATTTTTTTTGCAGTGAGATGAAAAGTTAGGTGTCTGGGAACAATAAATGCAAGCAGTATCACCCAAATGGAGAACTCTACTGAATAAAGCTTTGATGCCCAAATTTTCTAAAAGTGTTAAAAGTCATTTGGAGCAAAGAAAAGAGATACTCACAATTATGAATATCTCCTATTCCTACCTATAAATGAATATTATTTTGAAGCTGAATTATTCAGAGGTAGAAATTTAAAGGGCTGAAACTGTTAATTTTAGTTGAAAAAGACCGAAAGGCAATTTGATTGGACTTCACAGGAAGGAACTATTTGTTACAAAATGGCTATCAGGAAAATGTACAGAAAAGGGTGACCAGAACCAGAAGCCAGTTAAGTTTAGAAAGATTTTTTTTTTCCCCTGTAAGAATCAACCATTCAAATAAAGTACCAAGAGGAATGGCAGAATTACAGTTGTTGTATATAGAAATCAGCTAGACCTAGGTTTTTAAATCAAATTCTGATCTCTCTCTGGGATACAAGTTTAGGTAAATATAACTGCACACACGTACTGAACACCATGTAACAAAAGAGGAATGTGAAAGGGGATGATACAATAATGCTGTCTGGTTGCAATTCAGTCAGTGTGAGTGTCTGTAAACAGGGATATTTATTTCTTACTTCAAAGCAGTAGCTGCCAAAAACATACTTTTCTCTGTCTGTCAGAAAAAGGAGGGTTTACTAAGTTGCTGAATTCTGCTTGTTATAATTCTTCTGAATCAATTTCGTAAGTTTCTTCAACAACTTTAAAGAAAGAAAATACATTTCTGTAGCACATGTCATGGTTGCTTGTCTTAACACGTCAGTGAAATACACTGCTCCCTGCAGGTAGAACAGTCAAAATCCATGGTTATTAGTAAAAGAAGTATTTTTAGGATTATTATTTCAGATAAAGGTGAAAGATGTGCCTTTGACCTCAAAATTAAAGCATTCCCTAAGATATGCATTATGCTTTTTTTAAAATTTTTTTTCCCCTCCAAAAATAGCAACAGGCATGCAGACAGGTAAGAGAACATCTTAAGAGTCTTGGGCTTGGTTATGGTTGGGGGTTTGGGGTTATTTTGTGGTTTTGGCATGGGCTTTCTCCTCCTCCCCCCCCCCCAGTCTAGTACTAAAACTTGAGCACACTGAGCCACACGGCTGAATGCCCTAATGCCTTACTAGTCAGCATCATGAACAGAAATACAAGGCACATAGATGCCAGTTAACACTGCCAAATTCTACAAGCTATACAAAATATTGGTTAATTATTCATTCCCAATTTTGCTTTTCTGTGTTTTACAGCCTTAGCTGTCCTATCGCTACCCAGCATTTGCCATTACAGTTACAGCAACCTTTATTGCATTAAGCACTCCACAGCCACCAAAAGTAGCACTTACCTTCTGAAAAACATCACACTTCGGAGCTGCAGTTAGCAATAAGTAATGGCCATTACTGTTTTATTTATTTGCAATTAATACACACCTGGGAAACAATTTACAGCTGGTAAATTAGGAGCTATCTATTAATCGGGTTTCGACTACAAGCTAGTTTCTGGTTGTGTTTCCCTGAGAGGAGCCTAAATTCCTTCCCTGAAGCTACTTAAGTACAAATAGAGGGAAGGTAATTTGACGGCTTCCTACCAGACACCAGGGATATATTCCTTAGTATTGTTATTATAAAGAACTAGATGTACACAACATGTTTTCAATCCGAAACTGGCTTCCCTCAAGGCAGACACAGTGCTTATCAGCAACTTGCAAGTGTGTGAAGGGGAAGTCCACACGCTAAGGGCTAGTACCTGTTTCAAAACCGCTTGAGACTTTATGGACCTGAAAAACAAAGAGACTGAAACCCGTTGGTGTAGAAGCAAGACGTCCTCCGACAGCATCTGTGTGAGATAAAGGGAGTCGCAAAAGATTTCCTTTGTAACCTCAGATTTGCATGATTTGCTTTCTCCACCGAGGAGGGGAAGTGCCGCAGAATAAATGCAGACGTAGACAGATATCTTGGGAAAGAGTCCTAGTTTCCTCTGCAGTTTGTTCAGTCGGCTTATGTGGCCGTCCAGTGATGCAAGCCGCTATAAACCCCCCTCTCTAGATCCAGAGACGGCTCTCCTCCCGGTCCGCAGGAACGCATGAAGGTGACACGGCGGTGACTCGCTCCTCGCGACAGTCTCCGCGCCCCGACCGGCCGGCACTCCGCGGCCGCCCGAGGTACGCCTGCCTGCGGGGAACGGGACGGCTCGCGTCGCGGGGACCGGACGGGTGTACTCGGGCGGCGGCCGTCCCCGCCTCTCCGCCGGCAGCGCTCGCCCTTCCGTCTCGCATCGTTCCGCTGCAGCCCGCCGAGGAGCGAGGTAGGATCGCCGCTGCCCCTCCGCCCGCGGCCCGGCAGCCGCCCGCCCGCCCCAGCCACGCGGCTGGAAGCTCCGGGAGCAGCCCAGCGGGGAGCGGGCGGATGGGGGCGCATTAGGCGGAGGGCCCCGCACAGCGGTTCCCGCGCTGCCCCGGGCTTCGCTCCCGCACAGGCGCCGAGCGGGGCGCGGCCCGGCTCTTCTCTTTCCTGTGTCCCCGAGTCTCCGCGGGCGAGGCGGTACACATTACCTCGGACGGTCAGCTAAAAACTCCTTTTAGCTTCTGCCGTGCCTTTTAAACTTGCTTGGTAAAAGATCGAACCGTGTTTTACTATGCATCCTTTTATCTGTTTTACCCATTAAATGAAGGGCCGCATTTGCCTTTAATCCTTTACCAGTAAGTCCTGCCTGTGCCTTCCCCTCTGCTTTAGAACACCAGAGTAGTCCTTGACTTCTGGGTTTACTTCACGTCATATGAGGCATGCACTGTTTGGTGATGTGGTATTTTGTTTCAAAGATCTGGGTATGCTTGTTTGCAAAGAAAGATGCAGTCATCTGCTATGAATCTGGATGCCTCTTCTGCACAGACCAGCTAGAACTATAGACCATATAAAAAAAGGATGAGAAAAAATAACTTTCAAATACATCCTTCAAAGTGCTTTACTAGAGGGAGAAGAAAATTACCGTGATTTCCCCCACCTGATGTGTGTGCTTATTTACTTAAGTTGGCATTGCTCTGTTGCTTTATATAGTAAGTCTTTTCCAAGTGTTGAAAAAGTGTCTTGGAAGTAAGACAAATGTTTTGACTGCACAATAAAATACCAGTGCAAGATCCAGTTCTGCCCATTGTTTGCCTAGCTTTAACACATTTTTTATGTTTTTCTTTTCTGTGGCTAGTGCAAGGGGAAAAAAATGCCTTGAGAGGAGTTGGTAGGTTTGAATGAAGCACTTCATATTCTAGACTACTTACAAAAAGTGACTTCACTGTTTTTACAGTCACTGTTGTTGGCTTTGTTTATTTGATACTGTCTGATCAACAAGTTTTTGTGAATTCAGCTATGACTGTCTCCTCCCGTGCATTGTACACAGAGGCTAGGCACATAGCTCCAGGCTGAAGACTTCATACAGACGCTGGGCTTCTAAAGCTTAGATGCAGTGATGGTGTGTGTCAGTGTGCATGTTACTTTGTGCATCTGGCCAAAAATTTTACATCACTCACAAAGCCAATTAAATCAGATCTTGTGAATAATAAAGTATCTGGTTGTTATTCTTGGAAATTAAAATGCCTTTATTTCTAAAAATGTATATAAATTGGGTAAGAACATTCATACACAGAAAGCATTTTAGGAAAACGAACAAAAAATTTACTAAGATACAGACCAAAATGAAACAGGAAGGAAAGTGACAACCTGCATTTCACAAAATTAGCGGCATAGAAGAGAACACTTTAAACTGTTTACCGGCAAAGAAGAGACAGAATTAAATTCTTTGCGACATCTTCCTCTGTCGTATTATAATTCCCTTTATTCTTATTCTCACTTTTGTTTAAAGATAGGAGATGCTACTTTAAATTTTGAAGATTGTATCATCATCAGTTTTAAAATAAAAATATTTTAGTGCTTATTTCTTAGAATTATTCCTTCCAATGGCAACTGTCCCAACAGCAAGTCCTAGTCAATACAGGTAACTCCACATAACTTGTTTTATTTTGTAATTTTTCCCCCTAGCGCACATCTAGAACTGGAGATATGAAGGCATCTGTGCCCTGCGAAGCAATACAATCCATTCAGATATATCAGCATAAACAGAAACTTTACAATAGAATAAAAGGACTGGGCATAGCAAATATATGACCACCACTGTTCTTTTGTTTTATACATTAAACAGACAAGAGTGTGCCATACTCTCAGTCAGTATGTCAGAAAGCTAAAAAATATAAAGCTTACCTGTCTGGCTGCTAACTGCATGAGGCTGAGGATATGAACAAAGCTAAACCCAACCATTCTTCTGGAGCTCTTGGAGGGTTCATGTGTTGACATTAAAAGCAGAGTGCAGCCCTGGACTAGTTCTAAATTAACCCTGAAGTGTGTAGAATGGGCTGGAACTTCTCAGGTGCAGAAGCTGGAGGCTTTTAATGGTTAGTTCTGCAGGGTTTGGTAAAATGACTGTTGTTATTCCCAAGGGAAATACCTCTTTTCTTTTTCACTTTTCACTATGTCACTCTTGAAAGAGAATAGCTGTAAAATCAAGCTCAGAATTCAGAGTAAACCTGGAACCTGGAAAGATTAGTCTGTGTAGACTTAATATAACTTTTATGGCTTAATGGGCAGTAACAGGGTGCTTATTCCAGTCTTAGTCACTTCCTTATTTGAAAATTAGAAACAGAAAATCAAATGATGATGTGATAGTACAATAATTTTTGCAGGTGCAAGAATAGAGAATTTGATTAAGTATGTTCATGGAGCTACTTATTAGGATTCTCATAGAAGAAGAAAATTGTAACAATTACTATTTATTCCCATGTAACATCACGTAAAATGAAAAGTTTTGTAAAATAACAGAATTTGAAGGATGCTATATGTTGTTCTAAATAATGATAAAAGACAATAGAGGAGGAGACCAATTATTTAAAAAAGCAATTTTTCAACAGGTAGTGAAACATGCCAGCCCTATTACAGTATTGTGCACTAGCAGAGAACTAGCCCAAGAACTCCCTTGCCTTGTAGAGTAAGAAACACTGTTCTTAACTCTGAATCCTCTCCACGTGTTTTTTGGCAGAGTGAAGATGAGTTGTGAAGAGATTCTTGTGTGTCCAATACAACTTGGGGAAAATTTCTGCCTCTATTTTGCAGGTAATTACTACCCACTGCTGAAAGAGGCACACTGTTTCTTCTTTCTGCATAAAAGATCAAAAGCTGATACACAATTCAATCCTTTCCTTGGGATAGCATCCCTGGTTTTGTGGAATCCTGTTTTTCCCTCCCTGTTACCTGAACAATCCTCAAAGCTGTTGCAATCCCTGCCCACCTAAAAAAAAATGACAGTACTTAGATTACAGAGCCAGGCTATTCACTGCAAAAAGAGTCTGAATTTGAGACAGCTGTCCCAGAATGGTCAGTACCGCATTACTGTTGAACACCTTAAGCATTTAATAACTTCTTTCTGATTGAATACTAATTAAAACCAATTCCTTTCTCAGTCTGATTTCACCTAGTTTTCTCATAAGCTTCAGTTTGAAGTATTGTTAGCCAAGTATGTGATTCAGCAGAATATTTGTTTCTTCATACAATACATTCCCATAAAGGACACTCGGAAGGGTTGTAATACTTGCGGTGGAGTTGGAGTAAGTGGAAAACTTCCAATCTTACAGGATAAAGTTAGTTAGAAAACCGTCTCTTTTTTAGAAGCAATTTGACTTTAGAAGTACATGACTGTTTCTCATCCTTTTGCTCACTTATTAAAGTGCTGATGAAAGCAAAAAATTGTATGCCATTTAACCCTTTGTTATAGAATTAAACTGATGTGAACTGCTCACACTTAAGTAACCCTAAAACATTTTGCATGCCTCTTGGTTTGGTGGTAACTCCAGTTCTCAAATGACCGGTGGTTTCATCATTCTGTTGAGTTTGTCATGCTCACAAAACACACCCTGTAGTTAGAACAGCTTGCCTTAGTGAGCTAGTGATACCGGGGAGTACGACTGGAAACGCGTAGGTGGCTGGCTGGCTTCCAGCCTTGCAGAGCAAAACTGTGTAGAAAGTGGTTTCTTTGTGGGGGCAGAGCTTAATGTTGTTTTTTCTTTCCTTTTCTTTCATTGCTCACTTGGAACCAAGATGATGATGGTAAGATGAAAGCTCATAATTTATTAACTTCATTACCAATTTTACCTGCACTAACCTGCACACACTTACTCGCCCACAAATGCTTTGTGTGCCTTGGAGAACAAGTTTTCAAAGTGATAATAGCTACTATAAAAAAAAAGAGCTGCAGCTCACCTTCTTCATCTAAAGCTGATGTTGCTTTATTTCCTCCTAAGGTACAGGGTAGTGGCTTCCCTAGCAGAAGGATCTTTTAATGAATTCTAACTGTTGGGCAAGAGAGAGAACTTTTGCTTTGTAACAGATACAGTAGCTTCTCTTACTTAGACATACAGACTGCTATATTCTGGGAGAGCCTTCTCTCTTGCCTGGATTGCCACAAGCCAGAAGTGGAAAGAATGACATGGCCTCCCTTCTGTTTGAGACTGCCATTCTAAGAACTTACTTCACCCAGTATCCTTACTGACAAGATTAAGCCTGTAGTAAACTGTTATATGAAGCAATTATAGCTAAAATATTTGACCCTCTCTGCTTAATATTTCTACAGGGCTGGAATGTGATGCCTTTTGTAAGGAAAAAATTCTCCACAGATTCCTTCGAAATGTAAATAGCCAGTTGCTTGTAGTTCGACCAGATTTAAACATGGCAGCTTTTGAAGATGTAACAGATCAGGAGATAAGATCTGGTACACCATTTTCTAAATATATACTATAACCATTGCACTAATTCTATATGCTAGTTGTGCTTTTGTTCTTTATAATCCCTGACTTTAAATGATGAGACTGAAAGTAAAGATTTGTAAGAATAAAGCTAAGAGACCTGAAATTTTGTGTCTTGTGTTAGTAAAGGATTAGATTAGACTAAGGCCTGCAGGATGTCCCATGCAGAAGAGGGCTGCTAAGACTTCAGGTTAGCGTTGATCACAAACTAAGTTCTTAATCCTTTTGTGTGTGTGTGTGTTGGATTACAAAAAATCGTTTTAGATTTAAACATATAATGTATTTAGCACTAAAAACTTGTACTTTCTTATAACAGCAGTAGTTAACAATGTACTTATGGTTTTGATTTTTGGGGAGGCCTCAGCAATTCATTTAGAATTACATTTGTTGAACATATTTCTTTACAATCACATATATACAGATATATTCTGATTTACAGATGACTGTTGATAAATTCAGTTCTCACTTTATGCATGCACGTAAAATGATTTCAACATCCTATCTGTACTAACTGGTAACTTCATATGGTTTCTTGCAAATTCAAAATCTTGGTTATCGAATGATTGCAGAAAGTCAAATATGTGCTACCAGCAGTCATAAAAATTCAAGTCCTGACTCTCCTGTCAGGAAAGGTATCCTGAGAAGTCAATGGAATGGTAAGACATAATACAGTTAAGTCACTGCAGCAACTGAGTTGCTTAATAACAAACAATTTCTATTTAGGTAATGGAATGCACTTCAACATTCACTATTACAAAACTACCACACCTTCAGCAGGGATGCCTGTTGCATTCAGTGTCCAGGTAGAAGATAAAAGTTATTACATGTGCTGTGAGAAAGAATGTGGAAAAACGATAGTCCGATTTAGGGTAAGTATCTGCTTTCCATACCTTATGTATATATAACTAGTAGGCAAAATTAAGAATTCAAACCTGTGTAAATTGAAACAAGCCTGCTCGTGTTTTGTCCTGGGACTAACCTATTCCCTTTTTCTTCTTCAGGAAGGAGAAGTTCCTGTAGACATTCCTGGTGAAAGTAACGTAATCTTTTTCAAAAAGACATTTACATCTTGTAGCTCCAGAGCATTTAAGTTTGAATACTCACTGGAAAAAGGAATGTTTTTGGCCTTTGAGGAAGAAGGCTCCTTAAGAAAATTAATTCTAAAGAAACTGTCAAGAGAAGATGAAGTGGATGAAACCATGAAGATAAGTTTCTAACTCAAGTCAGAATGAAAGTCACAATCTGTGACATACTTCAACAGCCTTAAAATATATTTTGGGCTTTTTCTCTAAAAGAAATCTTATTCCGAGACAAGTCAGTTTTATATTTTTAACTATCATAAGTCAGTACAAAAATGAGCATCTTACAAAGGAAAAGAAATGCAAATTCTTGCCAAAAAGCAGCACTGGAATGTTTTCCAGTCAGATGAAATAAAAGAGAATTACACAATGAAGAAACAAGAATATGCATGTGTATATAGTCCTGTATAGTTTGATGCCTAAAAATCTTTCCTGCCTGTTGAATTTGAATGCTTTAAAATTAGGTGTCTCAGATGAAGTTGACCAATTTTGGGGTGGGAGAGAAAACTGCTTAAAATAACAGACCTCATAAGCAGACCATGTACCTGGCCAATAAAGACTTTGGGATTACTTTTTCGCATTATTTCCTGAGCATCTTCATCAATCTCAGTTACACAGCAATATTCTTGCCTTCAAATGAAGTAAAAAAAAAAACAGACAATTTTCAACTTACTGGAAATCTTTGAGAAAACCGCTAACTTAACAATTAATTAAGAATACTTAAGAACAAAAGCTAATGGTAATTACAGGGAACTGAATCAATTTCAACAGGTGTTGCTTGACTGGGGAACACATGCAGTTCATAGAGAAAGCTGTGATCATTACCTTTAGTTCTTGCCTCAAAACCACAATGGATAGGTATCAGAGTTGTGAGCCCCTAATATTGTAGATCTGCTCTACTGCATTCCCAGAGCTCTCACATAAGACATCTTAAACAAATACCACATACAGATGCACCTTGTGTTTCATCTCAAAAGAGGAAATGTCAAACACTTTCTGTGATACATGCTCAGATTGTTTGGAGGTACTTAGCAGTGACTTGTACACATGCATCTTCCTCACTATAACAAAAAAATAATGTTACATTGACAATTAAATCGGACCATGTGAGACAGAAACAACCATCTCAATTCTGACCACAAGATTAGCAACACAGAAGTGGCCAGGTACATGGTATTTCCCATGGTTACATGAATAAATAAATAAAAAAACCTTCAAATCCAGATTTAAAAAAAAATGAAGTCAAATCAGAAAGTCTTACAGAATTCAAACCACAACTTACTCATTCTGGTTATTGCATAATCAGACTGACGGTAACAAACAATTCTCTTCCTCTTACTATTAATAGAACCACAGGAGTACCATTAGAACGTGGAAACAGTTAACTGCTCCTTACTACTATAAAAGTCAAAAAAGATAAAACGGAGAAGAAAGTTAAAAACCAGAATCTCATTTCCCCCGTAAAATGCCCTGAGGCCTAAAGACATGGGAGAGAACGCTGCCTCAGTCTCATGACAAGCTATGACAGAGAGGGTATGTTTGTTGTATTTACAGTCACACAGGAAAATGTGTACCAGTGTTTATTTAGAAAACAACCCCCCCCAAAAAAACGCTGCAGATGAACATCCAGATTCCAGGGAAAATATGAAGGCCATATGCTATTTATAGCTCCTAAAATTAATCTGCAAAAGTCTTTTTCCTCTAAGTCAATTATTGCTGTATTTTTCTAATGGACATTACTCTTGTATTAAGTCAAGTGTAAGCCACTTCTTTAGGTATTGTCCTTAATACTTGATAAAAATACTTTTTAACATCTAAATGAAGAATAATAGTATGAACTAGTATTTGAACTTGATTTTAGGAAAAAAAAAAAAGAAAAAGAAACAAACCGAAATCTGCAGAGAAAACATTTTAAGTAACCCAAAAGTAGTAGAAATTATTCAGAAGTGTACACACACAATTTCTGTAAATTCTTTATTGTATGGATTAAGAAAAAAGTATTCCCTTTTCTACATCAACTCTTAGGTTCCAAAGGGTTACAGAGTATGCCTTACATACAGTTCAATTGTTGTGATGTCAGAAATAACAGTTCAATTTTCCACAAGTTTGTTTTACAAAGTAGGAAACCACACAACAGTTATTGTAGAAAAACACCCATTAAAGCTGCAATTACAATGAAGTTTACCTTCAGCTATGCAAGTCTGTCATTGATGTAATTAATTGACAGTACAGCTTAAATCACCTCACTGTCACCTGGACGTTATCCCCTTGAAGTCTACTTTTTCTTTTCTAACATTTTTACTGCTGTTGGATTATTTATTTCTAAAAGAAGAGCTCTGAACTTGCTGCAGCATGTACCTACTATAGACCCTTGGTTATTAATGTGTTTTGCATTAAACATGTTGGTAAAAATATGATGAAGCAGAGGCAGCAGTGAACATTCATGTTTGTCAGAGACTCAGTCGCATCTCAGAGGCTCCACAGCATGGCAACAGCCTTGCAGATACCAACATCATGATAGTTAAAGTAGCAGAGGCCAGCAAAGGTAACGGCCGACAGTACATACAGACCTGTATTGGCCAGCTTAATGGGTATATCTCCATGGACGTAGTCAGTTATAACCTGTCCAAGACCCCTACAGAATAAGAGGGAGAAAAAGCTGCAATCAGGAAAAAGCATTCCTCGCTGAAATCCACCCAGTTTATGTGAGTGTTCTACTAAGATCGCTCAAACACATCAATTTTTCACCCTCTATCATCAACCTTTGCTAAAGATTGCCCAGTTCCCACTCAAAAAGAAGATGTATCCATTTAAAACAAAATAAAACAACATTCCACATATACTATTAAAAATATACGTACTAGCTCAGAGTTTTCTTAATGGTACTGTGGAAACAAGGTGTTGAGCACAGCTCTTTCAACAATAGAATGTGTAGAATCTGCCTTCAAGAAACAGCGAGCAGCTTAGCTGACTGCCAAGGACTGAAGAAAAGAAACTAAAGGAAATATCCTCCTTGCTTGGACAGCAAGGCGTGGCTCTGGGATCAGCCACTGTCACAAATGTACAGAAGACTCCAAGATGCATATTTAGATTAGAAATAGCGGCAACCAAAAAATTAGCATACTATGATTTTTTTCTACATCTGTGAGACTGGAAGTGAATTCTTGTCCAGATGTACTCATCAACAGGAAGACAGAAGATACTATTAAACTAATCTGGCAGTACAATTATATTTTCTTTCTGCAATGACACGTGTCAACTTGGTAAAAAAGAGAACCCTATTTAATGCCACAGTTTCCTTCCTAGAATTTTTGCCTTGGTCTAGTCTTACACTGAAGGACTTGTCCCCTACAAATTAAGACACTCTAGGGACCTAGCAAGGTTCAAAGTCCTGCAGCAGATGCCACTGGAAGTAAACACTGAGCTCAGTTTCACTTAGATAGAGTTCTAATACCATAAAGATCTCAAGAGTGAGAAAAGGGGTACAAGGAACCTCTGGAAACACAGAAGAGAAGCAGAAAGTAGAAGCGGTCAATGGCAACTACTCTCAAACTATTTTTACAATTAGACAGTGGAATAAGGTCAGGCATGCAAGCAGCATTTATCCACACTTCTAGCCTTCCAAAGTGCAGATAAATACAGCATACTCACTCACAGGCTGCCCTTCAACAGTAGTGTTGATAATCAGTTGTCATAACATCTTTTCTTTGCATGGCACAATAAAAATGAGCCATCCTAATATTTCTCAGAAAAAACGGTGTGTAACTTAACAGAACGCTAGTTATTCACTCAAAGTCCTCATGGGAAAGGAAAAAAGGGCCAGTGGCCCTGAGAACAAGGAAGAGAATTATGAGAAATAGCTGATGTGTGGTAAATACACAATCTAGCTCACCAAACAGCAACTTCACTGGGGGAGGGGGGGATGTGAAATCTTTATTACATGCCAGCAAAAATTGTACAATGGCTTCAGGTATCAAGACAGATATCAAGTCAGTCTGTTGATAGTTTCATGTTTGGACCGATAACCACCTAACTACCTGAAGCATTATTTCCAACATATTTTAGGACAAGATTTCCTAAGGAAAAACATAGCAAAAAGTTACAGAAAACCCCTAAAAATATATGCAATACTCCTCTGCAGTTTCTGATCAGCTACCAGAGGGATTATTTGATCTGTTACGGTGATCAAATTAACGTTTATGGCAAGCAAATGATCATTTTGCTTTTAAAGATATTCTAGCACTGAATACCTATGAAAGTATAAGAGCAGAATTTTCCTACATAGGAACAGCTTTAAGTTTTTAAGACAACGTTTTGCAAGATAAGAGTTTAACACTTGAAAAAACGTTCCAGCTTAAAAGGAGACCAAAAAACCCAAGAAGTGGGGGAGGAATTCACTCTGATGAAAGTTACCAGCAGAGCTGAACGCAAGCAGCATGACATCTTTCTCACATGGGAAGTCCCCACGCTGTTATGGAAAAAAGATTTCTAGTATGACCAATCCTGACCCTTGTCAACAAGAGACATTCACTGAAGAATCAAATAAGCATGCATCAACATGAGAAGTCATCTAGAAAACCCATTTCAACACATAAACGTGCAATAACCTCTTCCATTGCCTGGAATTTCCCCATATGGTCACATCTAGCATGGCACCAACTTGCACACACCAAACAAGTGAAGAAATGCTCCACAGGCAGGCAAGCTTAGGCTTATGTATTTTATATCTGAAAGAGCTCTGTGCAGTATATTCAAGGATAGCCACATTTCAGATTGATTCTGTACTAGATTTGAGGGCTTTGGGGAAAAAGCTCCCAGTCAGTGAGGAAAGTACACGAATCCCTGGTACAACTGCGTAAGGGTAAACTGAGATTTAAGAAAGCCTTGCATCCCAAAGCACCGTGAAGTTGCTTATCTGCTTTATTCCTGTGACAAGAAGCTACAGACCAGTATCATCTCAAGAATGTAAATGCTGCCCATGAGGCCAACCACGCACTCTTAACTAGTCTCATCTAGCCTACTCACATTAAAGATCACAGCAGAACTACACCTAAGAAGAACATGAACAAGCATCGATTTCCCAGAAATCAAGGTCTCGGCTTCTTCAGTGGAATATTTGTTATGAACTCTTTATTATGCAGAATCTCATCACTATTAAGATGTACAAAGCCAGCCCACAGCACAGAACCTGAGAAGAACAACTTGTTTTATACAGATGTCATGTTTCCTTTCCCTCTGGTCATACAACATTGATTCTTCTACAAGATAAAAACATCTAAGATTCTACACAGCCAGTGGAAAAGAAGTCCTCCTAAAGGGAGATACTATGTAGAAGAACACTACAGAATGTTTATGGATTCCTTACTAGTAATATGTATCCTGCCTTCTGACTGAAAGAACGGTGTGACAAAGGAAGACCAAGAAACAACTAGTCTCATCAAAGATTGTGACTGTCACAGAACTTGGAGAGTACGGACTTTGCATCTCTTTCCGGGTCTTTTATACTAGATCAGGAAATCAGTCTAGGAAACTACTGCTGTATAAAGACTTAAGAACTAAGGCTATCAGACTTTACTCTTAATTCTAAGGAACCTATTGTGCTTACCAGTGGCCATGGAGAGTGAGGGCTGCAGCCAGTGAATAGTCCACAGCTGGTCCAGGATACAGGTAGGCTGCAGGAAGGAGACCCAGCAAGAGGACACTGACAGCTCGCTCACTTGTCCAGTGCAAAGATGCAGCCTTGGAACTGCCTGGAAGGAGAAGTATTTTTCAGTGCAAAGTTCCTGTTCAAAGTGCTGTAACCTTAAAACCAGATACCTGGTTTACCAGATACCAGATTACTGCTATAGAATATATATCTATTTTACAATGTCTAAAAGGTTTATTTTAAATGTTCCTCTCTTTGCTGCTGCTAAAAAAAAAAAGAGAAGAAGCTCAACAGGTAAAGTCAAAGCAAACACCAGTCCTGCTTTCACAACCTGTGGTTCTGGACTACAGGCCAAGTCAACCATTACAGAAAGAACTATCTCTGAAAGCAAAGCCTTTTCGTCCAGTGGATTTTCTGACTTTTATATACGATTTACTACTCCCACCTTTTGAGAAATGGCTTTGAGATCCAAATGGACACACCTACAGGTTGCAGTGAACTCATCATAACTCTGTGCACAGTTCTTCCCAGGAGCCAGTATTGTTATTTTTAACTGCAAATAGATTAAACTTGTGGGACCCTCACAGTGATATATGGCCTTAAAATAGCCTTAGGCCAAAAGATTTCAGTCCTCCATTGATACTCAGCTGGGTACAATCTGAACCCTCTAACAGATGACTCTAGAAATAGAAATACCAGTTAGGGAGCTCTGTAACCAACTCTTACTTTTTAGAAGCATTCAAATACTATTAAGAAAGCAAAAAAACCACCCAAAACATCTAGAAAGTTCTGGAGTGAACCAAAACCCAAACACCATAAGCAATACCCTGGATCCAGAATGTCACCATCAGACTAGGCTAACAACATCAAGAACTGACTCTGGGAAATTACCTTTATAATACAATATCCCCAAAGTCCTTACCTAACACATAGATATTATCCATCCACCTAAACCAAAATACATAGGGGTTTTTTTTTGTTTTTGCAAGAAGTAAGAAGTTTAGAAAAGCGTCATGATAAGGAAAGCAAAGGACTCGAAGCAAAACATAAAAGAACCTAGGCTAGGGACTACTAAGCTGTCCCTATAGAATTCCACAATCAAGAACACCTCACAGCACATGCATGAAGTCTGTTGTTAATAAGAAGTTCAGAATAGAAACAAAGGAACTGGCTTAGCTATATTTAAGCCAATTTCTTTTACAAGTGTTTCTTCATCCTTTCCAAGTTGCATTGTAATGGCTACAGAACATCCTTAACCTTCAGTCACATTTCTTGTATTGAATTGTGCAACTGAGAGACCAGAACTTGGTCTTGGGATGGTTACCCTTCATCACCTCTGTGTAGTCTTACCACGTGGAGAGAGCAAAAAACAATTTAAGAAATGCTCTTTGCATGCAAATCAGACTTCTCAGATTAACCTCAGTGAATCAGAAGCTCTAGTGCTCAAGAAAGAAATCACAATTGCAGTGCTTTCATGTCATTACTGCTTCTGAAACATAAGAAATATTAAATCTTCTGATTTCTTTTAAAAATCTTTCTACCTTTTTCCACACTCGAAAAAAACCCACCTTTATTACTAAAATGAGATTTATTTAGCATTCAGTTAACATCTCTCATTTAAAGACTTGCAGCATTTGCAGGCTTGCTAGCGGCATTGCAAACATCAGTTTCAAATTCAAGCAGTGCAGAGTCAAGTACACCTTGTTTTAAATGAGACCCGGGCAGAGTGCAACTCAACAGCCGTGCTATCGACTGAAAATAGTACTGTCGCAGGTGATGGTAGCACATTCTGGCAATACCAGTAACCCTACCTCACCCAAGAAAAACTACTCTGCCTTACGTCCATTTTTCCCACCCCTGGGTATTCACACCTGCCATTTAAATCTCCCACGCGGGTCAAAAAAATCGGCAGCCCTGACCAGACGTGGGTGTAACGGGCACACGAAAAACACGCCGTTTGGCTGGAGAAATCGTTTCGAGGACGGGGCGACAACGACTTAGCGCCGGCTGACAAACCTGGCACTCGGTGCCGGCCTCGGGGAAGAGGAGAGCCCCTACACGGCCAGACACACGTACACCCAGACACATACACACACAGAGGCCGACAAACGGCGGGCGGGACGTACCGTGGCCCTGCTGGGGGGAGCTGTGGCTCTGCCGGGCTGGAGTGCTCCGATCGGCGACGGCCGCCAGGACCGCCGGGCGGCGAAGCGTCCTCCCGAGGAGAGCTGCGGAGAGAAGGGGGACGAGGAGTCAGGTCAGGGCCGGGCCAGGCAGCGGGGCGCGGGGCCGGCAGGCACTCACCCATCTGGGCGCTGCGAGGCCGCGCCAGCCCCGCCCGCAGTAGCACAAACGCCGCCATCGTCCCCAGCCGCCCAAGGGCACCGCGCACCGGAACCGGAAGCCGGGGTCGCCCCAGCCCATCTGCTTCCGGGATGGCGGCGGGATGGCAAAATGGTGGTCTTCCCCAGAGCCGCCGATAGCGGGAGCCCGCGCTGGCGACCTCCGGGCCGCCTCCAAGCCAGCAACGGCTGCACGAAAGCGTCTCAGGACAGCAGGAGCGCTGCGCTTCGGAGAGGTTTGGTCGTCCCTTAAAATCCACAGCCATTGCCACAGCAGATCCAGGCACGCTTGCTACTGAAAAATCTTTGTCCGAGGGATGCCATAAGAAATAAACGCCTCCTTGGGCATTTCCTATGATGTACATGAAGCAGTTGCATTGTTGTTGCATGACTGACCAGCAGAGAAGTGGCTGCAATAAGAGTGGGCAGCCAAAAGCAAGCCAAATCTGCAGTAGTGCTTTCTCTGAGTCTTTGGCATTAGCCAGCAGAGAAGGGTAGGCAGAGAATGGCTTTTCACTTGAAGCCATTCAAGTGAAGTAAGTGGGACTTGGAATAACGACTTAGGGGCAACACTTTTGTACTTGTCCAGGTGTAGACTAAAGCAGGAGCTGTGCTTGGTTGCTGAATCACAACAATCATACCACTTCTCTCCTTTCCACTCCAGCCTCCCTTCCTTCCTCTCCTCTAAGCTCTCCACAGCCACCTGGTCTGACCAGGCAGAAACGCGTGGCACAGGGAAAACACAAGAACCATCTAGACTTCTCAGGCCTGTGCTCTGTCCCCGGGCTTTACTCCAAAACAATGACAAGAGCATCAAACATGTCTGGATTTGTTTTATTTTGTCAAAAGGCTTGACTGCTCAACTGCAGGGAGAATGGCCCAGTACCAATTTCTCCAGTAATACATTGGACAGACCAGAGACAGAACACAACACCCATCAAGGCTTCTCTGTTGGCACAAATGGTTTCAGCATCCCCCTAAAGAGAATGAAGAAAAGGGAGATGCAATGGCCAGCCCATGCCAGGATCTGGAGAGAAGTCTAAAACAAGCAAATGCACTGGTCTTTTCTTCATCATTATGGAAGGAGTCACTGCACCTTCAGCTGGAATGAGAGTATTCCCTCATGCACCTTTCTGTTTCCAGCTGACCCTGTGTGTACCACCACACAGAGCTGCTTTTGTTGGAGGACGGGAAGACAAAGCTACCATAGGGTTAATTCCAGTGACACTTCCTCTGTTATCAGACTTTTTGTCTCTCCCTTCTCCTATTGCAGGTCTTGGACATTGATTTGGTAACCAAAAAAGCAATCTGTTAAACTTAATTTAACAAAAAATACAAGTGGCGCAAATGCGCCTGTTTTCCCCCTGCAGATAGCCTTTAACATTTTCGTGCATCAGAGGTCAACCTGGTCACAAAAAAAGGATCTGAAGTTGGCAGGACTAGTCAACCTGTGAGATAGGCAAGTGCTCCCCTGGTTTTCTGAATGTCAAGTCAATGAAAAGCAAGGGGGCACCTACTGCAGGCTGCCAAAGCTCAGTTTCTCCCCTGTGGGCTGGCAGGCTGTATATAAACCACAGTGTTGAAATAAGTTGTATCACGGGGCAGTGCTGAAAGATAAAAACCTGCCTCTGTCCTCTACGTTATTGTTTGAGTTGCAGCCTAGACTCATCAGTCCTCGTCTGAGCTATCCTCCGATTTTTCATCAGCAGCCACTTTCCAGTTCTTCCTCTTGCTCTTCTTCTCTGGTACTTCACTGTGCCTCTCTGACACAGAATTGTGACGTTTCTTTCTCTTTTTGGGTGGCCGTTTCTCTTTTTTCTCCTCAGATTCACTGTCCTCAGAGCTGCTGGTGGTTGAGCTGCTTGCATGAGAAAAGTCACTTTCCTGCCCAGAAGAGGTAGGTTCTCTGGCAGGCACTTTCCTGGTCTTTTTCTTGCGCTTGTGTTTCCCTTTCCGGGTGCTTGACGCCTCCTCTTCTGACCATTCGCTCTCCTGGGAAGAATCTGATGATGTTCTCCCCTGCTCCTTTTTCTTTTTCTTTCGCTTTTTGTGTGACCGCTTTTTTTGCTTCTTCTTATGCGATTTCTTTGGTTTTTTTCGTTTGTGCGACTCATGGGCAGTTTGCTTTGCCAGATGAGATTTCTTCTTCCCATTGATAGCATTCTGTTCATCTCCTCCTTGCTGGTCACTGGAGAAAGAACAAAGGATGACCAAAAGGAAGCAGACAGGCAGGCACATAGCACTCGAGCCTCTTCTGTCTCAAAAGTTTTAAGGAAGCCCCTAAATTCATTTGGCTAGAGCAGGAAAGCAGATGCATTTTTGCTCCAAACACTTAACAGCTTGGGCCCACACCTTACTAATACTCCTGTTTAAAGTATTTGAGCCAGAACCAAGGCCGAATGACATCACTGAGTGATGAAAATTCATTTACAGCACGTTACTTCAAATCTGTAAGCCTGACAAATATCATACTTGATGAACCTGTTAGGTGTAGTTTAAAAAGAATTTATTCTGTCTAAGATATTAGTTTAGATTTAAGTCTCCACTCTCCAGGATACTGCAAGAATTTATATTCTCCAAATAAGGAGAAACACAGAAAATACAGGTACGCTATAATGGAAAGGAGAACCTGGAGCTGATACTTGACAGGGTATATACTGAGCTCATTTGGATTCACTCTACTACTCTGTCTCTCTGTGGCCCAGACAGACCTTCCAGATTCACAGCAGTTTAGTAACTCAAGCTAAAGCTGAACGTCTAGTTACTATAAAAGATGCAATCCCCTTCTAAGACTCAGACAACGGAGAAGCATATTAATGGACTAGATTTTTTTCAGTGGGTGTCTGTAACTAAGCAGTGCTGCTTTACACTCAAGGCTGAAATATATTCGAAAAAGAAACGAAAACCAAAACTCTGTAGATTTCCCTGCATAACCTGACAGAAGTAAGATTCTGGACATATTAGTAAGCCTGCTTGCCTTACCTATCCGTATCAAATTCTTCAGGATACAACTCTTTATAGCCACTGTGACCCCATCTGTAAGAAAGCAGAACAATCTATTAGAAACAGACAAGGTGTTTAAGGAAAAAATATAATTCTGAAAAGACAGAGCCATAGAATGAACGTGAGTTTAGATAGCAAAGAACCTTCCCAACAAAGAAAGAAGCAAATACTTGGTTGTTACTATTTAAATACACATTATGTTCTCAGTCTCTTTTTTATTTCTAATTAGGGAAAACTACAACTCAAATCTCTTTAAATCAACGCTGGACAGCACTAACTTGCATTTCTCAAGATTTCTTTAAGTTCCCTGGGCACAGTAATCAATACTAAGCTTAGTTGCTGAGCTTAAGGCTGAGGTTTTACTGCTTACTGTGACTTACGAACTCTATAGATGGACTCAAATTAGGTATTCTGTGATAGTGCAAATGTTCATACATGTTACTTATTCATCCCCAAAATGAGATCAAGTATTATTGTGTAGGAGTACTGAAAAGAGAAACGTACTAATGTTTTGGTACAGGGCTCCAGAAAGGTGTTTTAATTACAGTTATAACCACAGAACATTAATTCCCCCACAAACCTGTCTGGCATGTTGGCTTCACAATCATACAGCTTTTTATTCCAGGATCGGGCCCTAAGGAGATCATCTTCGACTAGGTCAAGGAATTGTGAGTTCTTTGTTTTCCAGTCAGCCCTGTGGCCCTCGTCATCAAAGCCATCACTGCGCATCCGACTGCTGCAGAAAGAGAACAGTTGTCCTTCAGCTGTCAGCTCTGATGGAGAAACTTTCTGAGCAAGGGGTTAGTCCAGCGAGAGAAGCAAAAATCCAGCAAGTCTTGGATGTCCATCTATGCAAGAAGACCAGCTATCATTTTAACAGACAGTCACCATTAACAGCTCTCACAAAACCAGTTCAGTAGCTAACACTGCTTTCCAAAACTTACTACAGCCCTCTGTGCACAGCAAAATTCTTGTCAGAGATGCTTACAATGCAAAATTAGAGGAAGGGGGTTATCTTGCCTATGACAAGAAATGCAGTTCTCTTCCTCTATAATACTCCTCAGGAGCAGGCTAACAATATGCAGTGAGACATAAGCTAGTAAAAGCAGCCAAGGGGAAACTGAAGAAGTAGAACTGACTTAGTAGAATTGTAACTTGAACAGGTACCAGGACTAAGAACCCAGAGAAAGCACCAACAGTTTTGAGTGATCTCACATGCTTGTGGCTCCAGTTACCTTTCTCACTTGAAATGCCACACTTCCTGAGCCAAGCGGCAGCCATGGACTTAGCATAAGTCTGAAAAGTGCTCTCCCCTGAGATACTAAAACCACTTCCTGCAACATTCATGCTTCCAAAATGTCTTCATGGTAGTAAGCTTCCCCCACCCAAGCCCAAACCCTTCCCTCAAACCCAGCTTGTTTTCATGTAGCTTGTGAGGTCTTCAGGCGTGTCAGAATGGTTTAACAGATACCACACAAGCAGCAGTCAATACTGCTGTGTTACAATAGCATAGGACCCCACAACACAACAGTTTTGTTTACTGCTAACATAAATGGGAATACATTGGACTTTCCTCACAACGTTCTGACATATTACTTAAGCACTTCCTACCCACCATTGCTTCAGAAAGCCCAGCCTACCTAATGTTGTACTTTGAAAACTATACATCTAGATGAAGAGATAAAAAGTCAGACTGAAGCACAGCTCTGACCTCTTTCCAGGGACTTATTAAGGAGAAAAAAATATATCTGTGGTCTATGTAGTCTTCGTACATTGTAAACACATAGTCATCACAGAATGCCCTTAAAGTATTATAACACAAAAAGGTTCAGCACCTAAGTCAAGATAATTACTTCCTCCACACAACTAAAACCAACCTGGAGCTGTCTGACAGCATTCTGCTTTGCCTTTTCCAGTAAGTCTCTTCTGTCTGCTTCTCCCACTCCCTTATTTTCCACATTTCTGTCTCTTCCTGTATCTGAAAGTCACAGAAGGGAAATATGTAAAACATTTGGGAAGCTTTACAGTCATGTAGCATGCAACATCAGCTTCTAGCTCAACACCTCTAACAAAATTCACAGCAAACTTTGCTACCGTATTGAAACAGATTATTATTTCTAGCTATGACCAAGATAACCAAAAGGAAAACCTCTTGATGGTAATAGCCTAACAAAGCACATAAGGATAATGGCATCAGTAATGGTCGGTTTACGTGATTTTGCAATCTCATCTGTTCTGGCTGCCCTGCTTTGGCATTCATTACTATCCCAAACATACGTACTGTGAAAGAATTCAGTATATAAATATCATCTGGAAAGACCAAGCCAAAATCCCATGTTCCACTACAGGCTGAAAAAACACAGCATGCACATACGGAGTGGTTTGACACAGCTTTACATTTATGAACACTGACTGTAAAAGAGTGATTTTATAAATACATTAAATGAGTTGCTGAATTATATCAGAAATTAATTAAATAGTTCACTGAAGCTAATGGAGTTTCTTAATCTTGCACTAAAATACTGCCTGTGCACATTAACACAAAGTTCAAATCCTTTGATACAACTAAAAGTACATACACAGTACAACAAGGAAAAAAACCCAAACAAAACGGTTTGTTACTTTATAAGAACGCAAGAAAAACTGGGTTAAACCGAAAGTGACACTACCGATGTCTGCGTAGCTGATTTCAACAAGCTCCCCTCCCCTCCGGAACGCGGACCCGCTCTTTCCCCCGCGTCCCATCACAGCCCGGGCACTCCGTCCGCCCCCGCTCCCCGCTCCGCCGGGGGGCACCGGCATCCCCGCAGGCGCCGCCCAGGTGATACCCAAGGCCTTTTCAGTCGGACACAAGCGGGCACGGGGCAGGGCCTGGCGGAAGAGCCATCACAGAGAGGGGGGACAAGGGGCCCCGGCAGCCGCCACCGGCCCCGGCCGTACCTTGTTGTGCGCGCCCGTGTGCCGGATAACGTTCCGCAGCAGCACCTTCCCCACCGGCACCCGGGACATCCTCTCGGCCTACACGGCCCCGCGGACACCGGCCCCACCGGCAGCCCAACCCCTCACGGCCAGGACCCGGTAGCAGGAAGGGCCAGGAGAGGCCGGGCCTGCTCTCGGCGGCTGGCCGGAAGCGGTCCTCGCCAGGTGCCTCCTTCCGGCAACAGGTGCCCGGAGCCGCCGCAGGCCCCGAGCCACGGACGACCGCGGGGCGTAATGGCCCGGCAGCGGCTCCGGGGCCAGGTGGGCAGCGTCCGACTCCGCCGCGGGACCGGCGGGCGCGGGGCTCGGGCGGTGGCAGGGCCGGAAGGCACGGAAGAGGGAGGAGGAGGAAGGAGAAGGCGGACGGACCCGCAGAGCGGGTCACTTCCGGTTACCGTTGCTAGGCGACGGCCATGGCGGATGCGGTGCTGGCGAGGGCCGCGCAGCTCTGGTCGCTGCTGGACGAGATGGCAGAGAACGAGCCCCAGGCCTACCGCCGGCTCCTGCGGCAGCAGCGCGCCGAGGCCGAGCGGCTCTGCGCCCTGCCGGAGCCTCACCTCTGCCTGCGGGCCCGTCCCGCGGTGGGTACGCGTGGTTCGGGGCTTGGCCTCCCGCCCGGGTATTGAGAAGGGGGCGGCGGGGCGCTCAGCCGCGGCTCGGTCTCTTGCAGGGCGTTGTCGCGGGGCCGCTGTTCATCAATGTCTGCAGCTGGAAAAGGGTCCCGGCGCCCAAGGCCCCCACCGATCCCACGCCAGTCAGTGCGGGGCCGCTAGTAGAAGTATCTGGCGAAGGAGGTAGGTGCCGAAAGAACTGCGCCATGCCCCGGCTGCGTTTCTTCCTGCAGCAGAGCATTGTACGGCAATCGCACACACTCTCGCTGCCAGAGGGTGGTGCTGTGCCGTGGCCAGCTCTTGCCTTGGGGTGGGGGTGGCAAGGCAGGGATGCAACATAGACTCTAAATAGATTCCTTCTTTTTTGGAAAAAAAAAAAACACAAACAAACAAACAAACAAAAAAACCCACCAAAAACCAAACCTGAAGAAATACAATGATTGGTTCCATAGCAATAATTCTGACGCATAACTTATTTTTATAGACCTTTACACCGTTATAGATGTTGCGTATAACCCAGATGTTCTTCAGAGGGGAGAAGAAAATCCAGAAAAAATGGAGCACTTGATATATTTGACACTTAAATTCATTGAGAAGCAATGCAACCTTACTCTTTCTTATTTGTACACCATTGAATCATTCAAATTGAAAGGAAGCCTGGAAACAATGCAGCAACGTCTGAAAGGCAGGCAGATGCCAACTCCACATCTCAGTCAGAACACAAACAAGGGTATGTAGAGATCCGCTGTCACTTTTCTTTGCAGATCTATCAGATTCTCCAACAAATTTACTCAAGCCTCATCTCCCTAATCCCAATTCCTGCCATATGCATAAACCAAATGCTCTTCTCTAAGAATTCATTAGTATTCATACCAGACATTAGTTTCACCCCACTGGCCTATCTTCATTCATCTCTGGTGTTTTACATTTGAGAAACTGTAGTGACACTGGAACAGCAAATTCCTTTTTCCTGTATCCACTAGACATAGGAACTCTGTTGGGTTTGATCCTTTGAGCTGCTAAGTTTGTTTTCTCTAACCTGAGTAAGGGCGCACTGCTGTAACTAGTATTCTGAAAACAGCTTTTAACCTGTTGGCAATAAAAATCATGGGCAAAGGAGAAACTGTCAGTAACAGTCTTCAGCTGACAAAATTCCTAATTACAGTTAAAACTTGTGTGATATACTTGTCAAATGGCATAACTTTAATGTTCTTAGCGAGTGATATGTGTGAAAAATTTCTTTTTCTTGAAAGAACTGACACTTGATCAGCTGTTACGCAGTATGGATGCTGAGGACTGCAGCAATGCTCCTGTGCTGCTGAAGGAACAAAGTGAGAGACAGTCTAAAGCACACCTGATAGAGGAAATTGCCAGTACCCAAATGCCAGAGAACCTAAGTACCCCTGACTATGAAATGATCACTGTGAAGGATGCAAGCAAGAAACCACTCAAAATTGAACTCAAAATTGAATTGCCAAAGGTTAGCTCTGTTTCTGAATGTGATCTGAGAATTTCAAAGGTAAGATAGCATAAAGAATAGCTTTGTGTTTTCTGTCTAGTGTCCAATTCCTAGAAATGCTCACTGCTAATTTGTTGTCAAATAGTTAACGAACTATTTTTATTTTCTTGGTTTAGGATGACATAATCATTGAAGTCCCTGAAAAATACAAATTACAACTAGATCTGCCAGAACTGGTAGATGAAGAAACGACAACAGCAGTATTTCAAAAAGGAAAACGGGTATTATTTATCACACTGCCAGTTGCCAAGCCAGATCCTTAAAGACTGCATTCTGTCCAGTTGATATTCACAGATGACAGAACAAAGCAAAAGCTCAAAATGAGAATCCTAACTTTTAGATGGTGATAACGTTTTTGGGGTTTTTTTATTGACTTTCTAATCTTCTTTAGAAGATGGATGTAGAGAAGAAAATCCAGAAGAACACCAGCACGGCCAAAATTGGGAAAAAAAGATTGTAAATATTCAGGGAGTGCTTGAGCATGTTAACAGCTGTAGTAAAGAACCATAAATGCCTACATGCTTTACACTACAGCATTCATTTTGCCTTTAGGTACAGCAATAACAGTTGTGAAGCCTTTTTGATAAATAAATTGATTACTGGATTCACGTGGTTAGAGCAGCTCTCACATTTATTTAATGCTGGAACAACCAGCAGAGGTGTGTTATACAAGCTGCCCTGCATGCTGTCGCTGTTCTCTTTAGGACCGTCCCTGCCAATCTTAACCGAAATAGGCTTTGCAGTCATTGAATACACTTGACCTCACTTCTTACTGGTTTGGTCATCTCAGAATGAGAACATGAAACAACAGACCTATTCTGTACTACTTAAATCAGCATTTAGAGATTCAAAGCTCAGGTACGCTTAGTGTGAAGCTGGCAACCAAAACCAATCTTGGAGCACTTCAACTGGGAAAACCATGTCCATTATTTTACACTAATATACAAAATACAAAGTAACTTCAAGGATTACTAGAATTGCTAGAATTAATTGGAAAGGAAGAAACAAAAGTGCCATTCATACAGCTTCTTGACACATTTGTGCTACGTTTCAGTACTGACACTCATCAGATCAGAAACAAAAACAAATTTGGTTTTGAGCTGCAACTTTACAATACAGGCCTACAAAAGAGCAGTAACTCCCAGCTTTCTCCCTTCCTTTCAAAGCAACTTAGAAGGCTCATTGAAATATTGTTCAGTGGTTATAGTTGCAAGTTCAAGCTGAAATTCTATCACTGCATGAGCTGAGCTCTGGCCTGTTGCAGGGCGCAAGCAGTACTCAAAGTCACTATCAGCACTCCAAGCACACGTACTGGATAGGATTTTTTTGATTCGCAAGTGCTGCAGAGTCATTCAGAGAGGATTTCCATAGTATAAAATATTTAGCATTCTTACTCCAGGAAGAAAGTGAAAGGTCTCTGTAGCCCGAATTTTAGGTTCTGGTGAACGGTGCAGCAAGGAAACCAGAAAGATTAAAGTTCACTGCTGCATGATAGTAATAAAGCATGTATTATTTTGCAACACTTGTGATTACAATTGAAGGTTAATAGTGTGAGTTTCACTATCAGTCTGAGAGGCTAAACAGCTGATTGTGCTCTAGGAAGCCACACACAACTGAATAGAAAAGCACCGGAACATGTTTTAGTAGTTGTCAATTCCAAACATTTAATAGAACATAGGTTCACTAGAGCAAGTCTGGAACCAAGATATTTTAGATCATTAAAGAAAAACCAAAACCTTAATGCACTTTTTTGTTTAAGCCAGGCATGAAAACCAGGTATCACAGCAACCAGACATTACATAGTTCCCACAAAAATATTTAATTTCCACAGTATTTTCTTTCAATATCTTTAGTGATTTTTGTAGAACTTTACAGGAGACAGTACTTAATGCAATATACAGAATAACAGATCAACTTTAACACTTTCTCTTTTTTTTTAAACTTCTCCCCCTATTCAGTTCTCCTGGTCACTTTGTAATTACTACACAGTTATCCTTTTTACATTAACGTTTCCATGTGGAAAGTGAAATTCAAGAATTTTCAGTACTGCACCCCTTTCAGGATACGACAACTGGGGTAACTGGACACAAGTCCAGCGAACTATTGAAGCGTTTTACATACAATATATACATGGATAGCACATTCTGCAGTTTACTGAGGCTGGGACAACATAGACAGTGAGTACTAGCTCGGAGCTTCCTATGTTAGAATGCCTGAAAAAAAATATTCCAAACATTCACATCATCACATGATTAATATCCGCTAATGGGATTATTAGCATGTGTGATTTGCCTATATTGGGTTCCAACACACAGATTCTCTTGAACATTCTGCAAAACAGTTACTTCCATGGCATCATAGTCTGATGTTAACTTAGCAACAGGAATAGCAATTAACAAGTTTTCATACAAAAAGCACATGTAAGTGAAAGTCCATGAGAAGAGAGCACATTCCCTGTGGTATCTGAGAGCTATGACCCCACAGCTATCAGTGCTCTTTCAACCTTACTTTAAAGTGCTCAAAAGGGATCACATAGCTGAGAAGGTCCAGACCCGTGCCAAATTCCAAGAGAGACTTGGAATGCTAGCACTTGGCCTTTGAGAAACTATTCCCAGGCACTTCTGTCCCTTAGTGCAACTGCCATACTCGCCCACCCCAGCAGGAGAACAGGATAATAAGGAAATTCACCTACTAATTTGTACGTTTCAGTTACCATCTCATTTGAACTCCTGTGAAGAGATGTTCATAATTCAAATTTCTGAGAACACTGAGATCATAAAATTGTTTGGTATGCACCCCCCTGTTCACCCAAGTTTAGAACCAGATGGCAGTGTGTGTACTGCCAGGATCATTTTTAAATCTGGGATGTGTAACTCTGTTTTGGAAGAGTTTGCAAGTTAACTAACTGTATGAAAATACAGTATAGCTGTACTATTGCTCTGAAAAGCACTTTTGCAAACTTTTTCTGTACAGACTGGTAATAAAATTACCAGATAATATAATACATATTTAAAATAAAAAAGGAACTTTTTTAATAAGTCTGAACACTAAAGTCTAAATAGCTTGTTTAAAACAAAACAGTGTGACCCAGGAAAATTTTGCTTGCATGATTAAATTATAGCAGCATGGTTACTGGCTTTTCAAGGAAATTCTTGAATTCAGCAAGCCACTGCGCTCCAACTGCTCCGTCCACAACACGATGGTCACAGCTAAGTGTAACGGACATCATACTGGCCACATCAAATCTGAAAAAAAAAATAGGGAAAAAAAAGGATAATCACAATCCTCTGCAATTCAATAATTCATCCCTTAGGTTTTCCTTAAATGCAAATTTAAGCAAGTTGTTGAAGAGGAAGAGGTCCCTAAACTGTTGTGGATCTCAGACTTTTCCACAGCTTAACCCTACCCCAGAACAAAACAGCCTTTCCTTAACTTGCAAAGAATTTGCAAGAATAAATGTTTGGCATGTATCATCAGTCACTGCATTTTTCTTTAAGGTCTGTGTAACTGTACTTCTTCAGAAGATACTGAAAACAGTATGTCAACAACTAATTTTATTTGTTTTACATGATAATCTAATGGAACTAGCCATTATTTCAAAGTTTGAATTCAGAAAGTTCAGTATATGCAGAATTGGATGAATACCTACCCTTTCTCATTATCAGCTGGCACTAGCCTTTTCTCTGAGGAACCAACTGCAAGGATGCAGGCTTGAGGTGGATTGATTATGGCAGAGAAGTTCTTAATCCCATACATTCCTAAATTGGAAATTGTGAAAGTACCACCCTACAAGAAAAATACATTAATAGTCAAATTCACAAAAGCTGTTTCATGTGGAACATGGCTAAAACATCACAAAATAGGCTTTGCTCATTCTGAACAGGGCATCTAAATAGAAGTCAAGGACAGCAATGTTTAACAGCAATCCGAGCTTCTCACCTGGAATTCATGAGGCTGAAGTTTACCTTCTCGGGCTTTAGTTGCCAAAGAAACTACATCCTTACTAATGGAAGCCAGGCCCTTTATATGTGCATTAAACACAATAGGGGTTATAAGCCCTGCAGGAGTACTAACTGCGACACTGACATCCACTACGTGATTTCTGCAAGACACAAAGGAGATGCCAGTTACTCTAGTAAGATAACAAAATAAATTTCAGAACTGTTCAGACAACTGTAACTTAATATTAATTTTGCAACAATTATTTCAACTTGCACACTAGCCTTAGACATAAAGTTCTTAGCATTTCAACAAAAGCCCCTCAACATGTGCATTAATCTGTTCCCCTCCCTCAATATCCCAGCAGAAGGTCTGCTATTTTACCATGAACCCTCTACTGAACAAAGAAAGTTTCTGGCTTCGACCGTACCATAAACTTACTGCCTAATAACTGTGTCCATCCATGAAGAATTTGCCTCAGGCACCTTCAAGCATGCCAGAGCAGAAGCTTTAATTATGAAGTCATTGACAGAAAGCTTAATGTTATCCGAGACCTCCTGTAAATAAAGAGATTTGAGGTGTCAGTTTGTCTTTTACACATTAACTCAATTAACTTGGATAGTCACTGCCATGCACTCTAGTTTAGACAAAGTCTTAGAAAACAATCACACTACTCGTAAGTATTTGAAGTGCCAAGATAATTTCAGAGGTGAATACATCTGCTTCATAATTTAAGGTGGTACACTCTTTTTTAATGTCTAGTTTTTTCCCAAGCTTGGCTCAGAATTATTATTTTGCTTAGATTTTCTACTTTTTTTACTCTTAAAAACCTTTTTACCTTTTTGCTTTACTATCCAGCTGAAAGAATTGAATAACACCAAGCAGAGTACAAAGAGGCCCTCTTAGGGAAGTCAGAAATTAGCGCACATTACCTGGGTAAAAAGTCTAATTTTGTCACAGACAGTCCAGAACTGATCCACAACAGGTAGAAAAGGCACTGAAAAGACTATTTTTTCCAAGACAAAATGGCATATCACCAAAAACCAGGGTGGGCAAACCTGTGAGAGAATGCAGCTTTCCCCACACACTCAGTCTCACCATGCCTAAATGCTTTACCTGATTGAGTTCTTTCCTTAGCACCAGTACTTCTCCCATGTTCACATCAATAGAAAGATAGTAGTGAGGTATTGTTTGTTTAGACTGCATCAACCGCTGAGCAATGACCTGTGGGTATACAACAGAACCGATGAAAATAAATCCACCTGGAAAATTCATGACTGCAAATAATGATCTCGGAAAGGAATAAAATCTTCTTACCCTCCGAATGTTGCTGATAGGGATATCTGTGAAGGTCCCCACTGGTGCTGCTGCAACTGCAGCAGCTGCAGGAACCGCCTCTGGTGCTGGAGCCTGCAATCAGAGAAAGACAGCATGACTCACAGTATTATCCAAATTGTACGGAGTAATTCAGTATGTGGGACAAGTGCTGAGGTGTAGGTGTCTCTTGCTTAAGAGCAGCAGATATTTCTACTCTCTACCCCTACCTCTCCAGTACCCATGAGGTTCTTTATAAGTCCTATATTCAATTATCAAATGTAGTACAAATCAATTGAGTGATTTATAAATGCAATACTGATATACACTGCTATGAAACTCCCAGAATGGTAAATCCTGCTAGATGTTTTATATACAGCAGAGAGTACGCTAGAGGGCACCCTCAAACTGCACTCAGCCACATCCCTTCCAGCAGTACAGAAAGCAACATTTCCCATCATCTCATATAAAACAAGCAATAGTATAAGAACAGATTTGCAGCAACAATGACAGCAGGCTACTCGCTCTTAAATCTGCTTATTCTTGGCTCATTAAGTCTTTCATTCTAATTGCCTCTTTTCAGCAAGGTTAGATCAGTTGGGACTGCGCTTACCTTAATCTGTAACAATGTAGCAAGCAAATGAAAAGTTGGGAGGTCACTTTTTTTTTCTCAATGAAATAACAAAGGGACAAATAAAGGAAGAAAACTTTGTGTTTCCAACAGGTTAAGCTTTGCAACCTAACAGTCACAATAGCCCACAGCGTTGTAACCCAACAAATCCACCAATAACAGTTCCATATAGTAATTGCATTTCTACAGAGCATTTCCATCACTATAATAAAACAGCCATTCTTACAGATCTCAAGCCTACTCACTGGAGCAACCTTTGGTGGCACAAAGGACTCCACATCTTTCTTTGTGATTCTACCATCTGGTCCAGTACCTAGAAAGGTCAAAACATAAAAAGATTTCAATTATTTGCAACAGGGCATTGTTTCTAAAGGTACCAGTTTTATTCAACAAAGAGAAGTCACTTAACACAGCCTCCAGTGAGGACAGCTGCATAGTCAGGCTGCTCCTCACAGGGAGGAAAGAAAAGAATAGGCAAGTATGTACTTGGAGGGACAGACACTTCATAGTGAGAGCAAAGAAACGTAAGGGCAGCCTACCTTTCACTTGGGCAAGGTCAATTCCTTTTTCTGCTGCCAGTTTCTTTGCCAGGGGACTAACCAGGATCCTTCCTTTCCGGGGAGGTGGCCCAGCTGTGGGGACTGCTGGAGTGGAAGGAACAGCAGGCTGGGGAGGAGGAGCAGCAGCAGGAGTTGTGACCACCTTAACAGAAGAATCAAAGCCATTAGCTTCAGGATCATTCAGCAAAAGCTTTGAAGATACCACAAATGAACAGGACCACCCACTTATCCTCCAAGAGAATAGCAAAAGTAGTTACTAATCTGAAAGAATTTTCAGATTCAGAGAACTTCCCCAGTGCCAGAAATTAAATCAGAGGCCTCCTGTGAAGGAGGCCAACTAAGCTGCTGAACTATACACCAAAAAAGGGTGAAATAAAAAACTTATGCTCCCAATTTTCGAGGATGTGGCATTAGAACTGGCACAAGCAACAGGCTGGAGAAGAGATCATAATGACTGACTACCTGCTCCAGTTTTTGGAGGGCAAACTAGCAATCACTTCTCAGGTCACCTACCACCAACACATGTGTCAGCCTTGCATTCACAAAATCATAAACATTACTGTTGCAGCCAGGGCTTCACGCAGTCAAACCAGCAGAACAGTTCAGATCAAATGTCTTAATGGTTCCCATAACTTCTCTCACATGCTAAGAACGGTCCTTACTGGTGGAGGAGGGGGAGGAGGAGGAGCTTGTGCCTTCATGTCAGTTACTGCAGTGTCTTGGTAGTCAGCAAAGGCTGGAATATCAGACTCTTTCTCCACAATGATGCAGAGAGCTGTTCCTAATGGCACATCTCTTGTTCCTTCAGGCACTAAGATTTTTGCCAAGTAGCCTTCCTCCTGCACTTCAAAGCCTGTAACAGAAAGAAACAAAAGTGGTTCGCTGCCTGATGCAGCTGAAGAGTCTAAATGCTGCTTCCAAAGACTTGGGTAGCTAAAGCCCTATCCTATATTTAGTAGGCAAAAGAATCATTTTCGGTGCAACTGCCAGGGTAACATCTCCACGTACAACACTAAGAAGCATCAATGAAGAAACAGAAGCATTTTTAGGAGTGGCAATGTCTAACTTCTCATTCTGTTGGAGAGCTAACAAAACTTTAGTTGCCACACAGCTTTACATCCTGAGCAGCTAAGAGAACAGTTGGCACAGTGGCTACTCTGGATCCTCCCCTTTCAAGGGCACCTCTTCCATTCTTGGCTTTGGACTTGACTCACCTATTGTGGCTTTATCTGTCTCAATCTCTGCCAATAAGTCTCCCTCACTCAGTTTCTCCCCGACCTTCTTCTCCCATCTCTGGACTGTGCCCATTGTCATGGTAGGTGACAGGGCAGGGAGAGTGACCTGTAAAGTCAGAGAATACAAGAGAATCAGATTTGGGTAATCCAAAAGAAGCAAGAAGGCAGTTCTAACTCCTGACTAAATGAAGCCAACCTAAAGAAGTAGCCAGCCTTTAATGCACCCTTAGATATGGCTCCATTACAGCAAAGCACAGTGCTGTGCTATATTGCTGGTTTGGCTTCTTTTATCAAGGCCTAAGCAAGAAAGCAAGCGAAAGCAAAAAGCAAGAAATCTATATATCAAACTAATTATTACCACTATCACATTGGAAGTGTCTTGGCAGCTGCTATCTACAAGGCTAAAAGGAAGACTGATGCAAGTCACTGTCTGTGACAAACAGGTTTGATCCCTTTAAAGGCTATACAGTCTTGTCTTCCAATAAGCACTCAAAGATGCTATAGGTTTGCACATGCATATTACTGTGCCACAAACACAGCTGAGTACAGCTTAAAAGCAGAACTGGACAGATAAGGCAAGCAGTGGGAAGTAAGCAAGTTTAGTAGCTAAAACACAAGTCAGATTAGGAAGCCTTTAGTTAATTCTTTGATCAATTACTGACTTTGCATAATATCTCAGACAAATCAGTTCCCCCGTCTATCATCTGTGGAATGATGTTTTGTTTTTCAAAGGACTGTCACAGAAATACCCCACTACAAAGTGCTCAAATACAAAACCAGTGGATGTACACTTCCATATCTAAGCAATGTGAAAAAATTATCCACAAATGCAACTCGTTATTAATCACTCACAAAAACATCTGGTGCGTTCATCAGAGTATCACAGATGAGTTCTGCTCTGAGATGTAAGCAGGGCCTTCAGAGCTTATTCGTATTTAGCACAAGGTCTTTTTATACTAGAACTGTCCAAATAATGCAAATGTAGCAGGGCTTTCTAGCCTGCATAACAATCCTGGAGAGACAAGTCTCTCCTCTACTAGCAGCCAGGGTGCTAAAACAATTTTCTGAAAAAAGCTTTCTGGTACTTCCCCAAACACCTGCTTTAAGCATGCAACAATTTGAGTAGCACACACTCCTGCAATTATAGCTAATAACTTCGCACTCCAGAGTACTTATGACAAAATGCCCTGGACCTAGCAATGACAAAGACAGAAAAAGAGTGCAACAAGCCTTAGATCATCAGCAGCTATGCTCTCTTACCTGCATATGTGGAGGATAAGAACTGCCTGGAGCCTGAGGAGAAGGCTGAGGTGGTGGTGAGGGAGCTGCAGCTTGAGGGGGAGGCACTGAGGCTGCAGGGGGGGCAGACGCTGCAGAATCCAGAGTATAATTTTTAAAGGCATCAACATATTCAGGCCTAGAAGAAAACAGAATCACAAAACCAGTCAGATGACTGTCTCTAAGCCTTTCACGCAAGGTACCCAAGAAACCCCAAGAGAGAAAATTCAACTCCAGGATTAGCAAAATACATACTTTTCTACTGTGATACATATTATGGCCCCAATAGGAACATCTCTTGTTCCTTCTGGCACCAGGATCTTGGCCAAGTAGCATTCCTCCACACTCTCAAAGCCAACTGTTGCTTTGTCTGTCTCCACCTTTGAGAGAGAAAAGGCATCATTACGACAATGGAAAAGAGTAGCGAGCTCAGAGCCTTCCAGTCTGATAGCGTAGGGTCGCAACACACAGTTCTGGAAAAATCACCTGTGGCACCAGCCCTAGGAAAGTACACTCTCAAACAGGTTAAGTGCTGCTCCTGGTCAGAAAGAGGAAAAGCAGCAACCAGTTTTTAAAGGTTGCTAGCCACTTGTTCCCAACAGCATCCATTGGGATCTCTGATCTTGCACGTAAGATCCATGTTCAAGCGAGGGCAACAAGGAAGAGAACCCATGATGCACATCCTGCCCACCCTGTGGCCCCAGGATACCTCTGCTATGAGCTCCCCTTCACCGATCTTGTCACCCTCCTTCTTTTCCCAGCGTGCAATGGTGCCCATCTGCATCGTTGGGGACAGAGCTGGCAAGGCCACCTGTAAGGAACAGGGCAGTGTTACAACGCTGATAGCCGCAACAGTAGGGACCACACACACAGTGCAAAGAGGGGTCCTGTGGTCCTGTGACAAATTCAATTGTCCAGCAAGGGGAAGCAAGACCTGAAGAGACAAAGTAAAGGGGCTGCCCCCGAAGCAGGGGACACACACGGGTCTGTCCTCTGGGGGACTCCAGTGGCTACAGGAAGCTTAGGGGGGTGGCTAGTCTGCCTGGGATGGGGGGGGAGCCTCTCACCTTCTGATGTGTCGGAAGACTGCAGCTGCGGCACGGGACGAGCCGGGGCCAGGCGGGAGGCAGCAGGAGCCCGCCAGGCCGGTGCGCGGGGCCGCCCAACGCTGGGCCGCGGCTCAGCGGCCCAGCCCCAACCCCCACCGCCGCGCCGCGGCCGGCCCCAGCAACACTGAGCGCTCGGCGGCTCCGCACCACACTAGGAGCCCCCGCCGCTCCCCGGGCTACGCGTCGCGCCAACACCCGCCACATGCTGGAGCCGGAGCCGGAGCCACGGCCCCGCCGCCGCCGCTCGGTGACCTCCTCCGTCCGGGCACGGCGCCGCACAGCGCCGCGCGACACTGCTGCGCTGCCGTAAAGCGCGGCGGACGTACGGCAGGGCGGGATTGCCGTGTAATGGCGGCGCGGGAGGTGCCGGGCCGCACTGCGCAGCGGCGGAATGGCCGGGGTGTGCGCGGGGGCTGCGGCGGCGCTGGGAGAGCGGCTCGGGCCGGGGAGGCTGTCTGGGGGCCGTCCCCGCGGAGGGCAGAGCGGCGGGAGGCTTGCTGAATGATGTAGGAGTGCTCCTGAGCACGTGGGACGCGCCTTGGCAGAGCTCCGTCGGGTCCGGCGGTTTGCACAACCTCGGGGTTGGAAGCAGTGACATGTGCTACCGCCAGGACAGCTGAGCAGAGCGTAGCTTTCGATTTTGTGCTGTCCATGCCCCTTTTAAAAAATAAATGTAAATTTTACTCTCAGCCTGCTTTTCAGGGCATGTGATTTTAAGTCTGCTAATCTGCCAAGAAATGTTTTCCTAGAACATTGTGAGAAAGTGAAAGAAAGGGTGGCACTCCAAGTATTTGTGTGCTGTATGCTGGGCAAACCCCATTTTATTGGGATAACTTCTCAGTCCACGAATCCAAGGCCTATCAGGTATGTCTAGTTTAGATGTACAGACAAAGCTTCACTTTCCTAGAGAACAGGCTTTAGAGTAACTGCCTTTTTTAAGTGATGAACACAAACATCAGAGATTCTATGAAAATATAATTTTACCCATAGCATGTATGTTACAGAAGCAAGTTACAAGTATAGAAATGGGAAAGTGAAGAAAGTTGGACAGAAGTAAACAGATTGAAAACAGTGAAAAATACAAGTCCTGGGTATGATATTAAGAGCGCATGCCAGAATAAATCCACTGAAGTCAGTGTTAGAGCAACGCCAAACTGATTTAAAAGCAACATCTTTTATCAGAGAAACATCTGGCCAACAGCTTTTGCACCCAATATCTCTTATCCCTATGTATAATATTCATTACATCCTCCTTACATCCTTTGTCAATCATACAATGGTAAAAAGTCTGAAGAAGGCTGCAGTGTCAATACAGAAACAAAGCTGGACCCAGATACAGCTTATCAGAGCACCAATCTTTCAGCTCTAGTGACAGCAACTCCAGGAACTTCACTGTCACAGAGGGGAGCTGCATACAGGAACCCACAAACAGAGCATTGCTATCAGTTTTGTCACAGGCATGTGTTTTGTCCTAGTTCACATGTGATGTTAACATGGATGGAAGGTACATAAGTGCCAGCCCCAAAAAGCAAGCCTTTTGTCCAGTCTTGCTCCTTCTCAAAGAGCCTACTGTTGTGTTTCCATACAGGGTTCAGTCCTTGGCTTTCTGGTGGCAGTAAGCCTATTAAATGTGACCATGGTTAGTTATCTGAACTGATTTAAGAACCAGAACAGGCTGTCTCCTATATCAGCTATCAACTATTTTCTTCATGAGAAAACTGGATAGCTATGGGCAAAGCTGGGCTGAAGCCTTATCCATTAGAAGCTCTGATCATATTAACAGTGCTCCAAAACCAAACTGCTCATTTGTGAGCAGCAGAGACGGATATGGAACTGGCAATGACAGACTTTGAAAATTGCCTTAATTTTCTCCATAAAATTCTTGCCTGGGTGTGTGGCTTTTGCTGAAATAAAATTCATGAGTAAAACCTGAGGAAAGAAACACTTGAGAAAAAAATTGCAATTCATATACAATTGATTGCAGTATAACAACCCCATGCTCTCTTTACCACGAGCGATCATGCAACAAAGAAACTATTTCCAGGGAGGAAGAAAAAAATTCTTTCTTTTCCAGAAGAGACGTCTTCCCTCTCTGCAGCCCATCGATGAACTTGTTCATTAATGAACTTTCCTACTGCTGTCTGTAAGGCGAAAATTACCATAACAAACTGTCCAGAACAGGAGGCATGTTGTGTTGTGCCAATGTGGCACTGAGCCACATAAGAGTATTGAGCTACTTCCTGGACAGTGAAGCAGAGAGAAAATAAATAGTATTGTTGCTGCCTATTATATTTGGCAAAAATATAAAACCCAGTAGGAACTAGTTGGATTTCCATAGTAAAAGTTATGAGCCCAGTGTTGTGTTAACAGGAGACGATACAAAACACCTTAGCATCCACTAGAAAAATGAGTAAAACACAGTATAATGCGTGCAGAAATATACAGAAAGCACTTGCACTAGTATAAAAATATCCACAGTCCTCAGACAAATGTAAACTGGTAAAAAATAATTCCAAGAACAGGAACATGTTTACAAAAGGGACATGTTAATATAAAACAGTAAAACCAGGTTTGCCCTCTCCCAGCCTCATATACAGCACAGAAACACAGGTAGTCCATGGGAGGGCCACGCATACTGAAAATGAGAAGAGTCTTTACTTGCCATTTGACCTTCTAAGTTAACAGTGTCTGCTGCACACTGCAGCCAGCACTCTGGAAGTACAGCTGTCTGGCAGCAGAAGGGCAGAGACATTCAATGCAGAAACAAACAAGAAAACCCACAAACCCAAAAAGAACAACCCACCCTCAGGGATTTTTTTAGGGCTTGTTTTTTCCTAAGTAGTCATTTATTTCCTGATCCTTCAGACACCCCAGAAGCAGGCATACCAGGGAACTGGTGGTGTAATTCATAGGGTTTATCTTACTGTCGTGGATAAGTGTTTGGTGACCCTGGCAATGAATGGACAGCAGCACACAGTGATGACCATGCACGGGAGGTGACAAACTGTCTGCCTTGCTGAAAGAGGAGAGGGCACGAGTGCAAGGAAAGTGGCTCAACAAGGAGAGGGATTATAAGTACCTCAGGGAAGCAGCTGATTCCGGCCTTCCCCCTCCCCGCCCCCCGCAAATGAAATCTTTCAGCAAATAAGCAAGCACCAAGATCCCACAGTCCCCATGGCAACAAAGCAAACCCAGAGGGCCTCAGAAGTGAGCACAGCTTTGGAGAGCAAGTGGGAAAAAGCAGGGCTAGGAAATGGAAGCCTGAGTTTGGGAAAAAGGGAGCTTTACCAAGCTGGTGATCTTTGCTTTAGACATGAGGAAAGCCTTCAGAAGACTGTCTTCCCTCCCCAAGTCAGAATTCTGTACTGTCAGTCTGGAACATCCAGAAAGTTCACTCTGCTCCTGCAGCATGTGAAAGTCCAGGACCAAAGCTGGTCAAAACCTCAGCTCACATAATCCAGCAGCTTCTTCTGAGTCATGAAGGCAAAGCTTCACATTTTTGCCATCAGTGCAGATTTTTGTTATATCGCATACAAGAAACCAGATTTGAAATGCCCAGACCACAGTCTGCAGCACATATTGCAGGAATGGAGAAGCAGGGGAAGTGAGCAATGCATCATTAAGGCCTTCAGTGCTTAGCTGACAGGACAAAGCACAGTGTTTCTTTCCCACAGACGTGTCATTTCAGTCTCAGAACACTGTCTACATTTGGCCATGGCAAGTCAGATGCCAGGTGTCTATGCACACAACATGCATTACCCGTTGTTTGCAGAGAAGCCCTCTTTTTTGGCAGCTTGAATTGGACTCCTTCCAGCACACATGCTTTTTGGTCATTCTTTGAGCTCAGCAGTCAGTTACAGGTTTCCATAGCAACAAGACTTAAAAGCTTGATTAATTCTCTCCATGGTCTTCTTCCACCCAGGCCACAATTTTCCCCTCCCAACCAGGAATGATGTCATCATCATGGAATACCTAAAAAAAAAAAAAAGGGGGGGTGTGGGGGGAGTCTGATCACGTCTGGAGTACAATCATTCTTCTACACTGAGAGTAACATAAAAGGCAGGCATCAAGTCAGAGATCCTAGCTCAAATTTTATTACACAGCCCAGAGAACATGTACCTCATCATTCACTCATCTGAGTGATCTTTTCAGATTTTAGATAAAAACAGATTAGGCCCCTTCTTTAACCAGTAACCATCAAGATTATTATTAGCATGTTTTTGACAGGAAAGGTAAAATAAATGCAGGGAACATGCCTTTTCTAATTCAGACTACAGTCTCCAGCTGTTTCTGCAGAATGGCTACCTAGTCAGCTGACTGTTCCCAGAGAGGGTAACCCTTTGCACTTGTCTTCATCAATTTGTGAAACAGGAATTATCTCAATAACCTATAATGAATCCAATCCACACCAACATCAGACTGAGCATAAACAGGGCTGTAATACAGCATGCAAAGGAAAAGATGCTGCAAACACAGCTATCCCCGAAAAATCTTTAAAAGAAAGCAGGAAAATGTTTTTCAATAAACCACATTTGCCTGAAGTGTGTCTCATTGCAACAGGTTTTATAAAGCCACTTGAAGGGCTAGAACTGTATTCTGGGGTTTTGCCTGGTGCCCCCTGAGCAATGCTGTGCCACAGACTGTGCCAATAGACAGGTCGTTGCCCAAGAGGCCCCGCAACCCCCAAGGCAATTGCAATCGTATTGATCTAATTGTTCTGGCTGGGGATGAAAACATTCCATTTTAGTACCTTACAAGAGAAGCTTAATCTACAGTTGTGAAAATAGACAGTCTATTCAGGGGCAAGTTCAAAGATTTCATTAGTTTGGAAGTGAGGTGATCACAGTCTCCAGGGTTGTGTGGTAACACTGAACCCAAAGTGGCTGATAGCTAAATTCCACACTTACCTCCTCCTTGACTGTGCCAAACTCCGGATCCAGGGCTTTGAAGTGGTACCGGTGGGTTCCTTCACGATCAATAGCTACCTTAAAATCCTTCAGGGTCACTTCCCCTAACCTGCAAGGGAAGAGTTTGGCACTATCCCATGGTACACCATTACCAGATTTAGCTCAAGTGTTACTATGTGGGAGGCAGAGCCACAGCACAAGTCTAGCTAGGCACGTGGCACCCTGGCTGCAGGGATGTGAAGAACGTGCCTGTCCAGGAACACACCTGTCAACCCCAAGGTCCTCTTCAGTGGAAGAATTGCCTCATGATCTACTAAGAAGCACCCCAAAACAGCCTTTTTCATTTTCCCTTTTGCATTGACAGCCATAGTTATTTTGACAGAAGCATCCTGCACTACATGCCACAATAGGGCCACTTGGCTGCCTTCTCTTGCTCTTGGAAGTTAATAAAAAGATTAATCTTATGTCTCCAAAGCGAACATATCCGTTAATAGACTGCTTTAGGCAGTTTTTCCCAGACAATGGTATGAAATCCACTGTCTGAGTTAATGCACAGCAAACCAGGGCTAGTGGTAACCATACCCAGAAGAAATCAAACTAATGCTTTAAGGGAGACAAGCACTTTCCGCATCAGTGTCATCAAGGCAAAGCCAGACCTCACCTCTTTGGTATGTTGACCATGAAAGGTGTAAGGGAGCGGTCAGTGAAGTACAACACTTTGGTGCAGGCACTGGTGCTCATCACAGGTGTGCTGTGAGAATGAGGCAGTTCTGCAAAGAAGAGAGCACAATCATTGGGGAACAGCACACCTCCTGCCACAACAGGAGACAAAAGGGATGGTCTCAGCAAGTTTGTCATCACAGCAGAGAACCGGATGATGGGAAGAGATTCTTAGGAGGGTGACTAATCATTCCTGTTGGGCAGGGCTAGGTATTCCCCTGCTTACTGGAAGACTTTCAATTTTAAGGTAGTGTCACCATTCAACTGTGTTGTTAGCATGGAAGATTTGCCTAGCACTGTCCTCCAGGATTACTGTCCCATCTGCAGAGAGGCTTGCTGTCACCATCTACTCCACACTGTATGCACTACCTCAAGCACAGACAGGAGAACCTTTCTGGAAGAGAAAATGACTGAACAGTATGCTATGCCATCCAGTACTGCTACATTGGCACTTTTCTTCACTTGCAGATGGATAAAGCAGGATGAAGTGACTGATCATCATCAAGGCAAAAGGTTATCTATCTCCCCCCATCGTCCCATTCTAGTCAGCCAGGATGGGTGTTTGTGCATGGAGTTTTCTTTGCTCATTTGTATTTCTCTCTCTGACTACTGCCTTGTTTCCCGCTCCCCTGCAATGTGCTGTGCCAAAGGCAGAAGTAGAAGGGGGTACACACTGAATGGCTCTACAGTTCTAAGATTTCTAGCAGGCAGAAAACATTATGGACACCCACTCAAAGGCTTTCTAATTTAACAAGTCTTCAGAGCCACCACTTAGAGCTTTTTCCACCTACAACCTTACAGACTTTCTAGGTGACGTTTACAGACAACGCTGGAAAAAAACAGTCTTCTTTATTAAAAGCAAACGTGGAGCTGCTGCAGCTGGAGTCAGGAAATGTGTCAGAAAGGGCTGTTATCGATATATATGAAAGGAGATAGACACTGAGCAGGGAACAGAAGAGGCAACTGTACAGTTACCAGTGTCCACTAGATGGTGCAAACCAGCAGGAAAGTTGAAATAACATTGCATTTCTCACACATCCCAGCAGTAATTGTTTGTCATAGTTATTTATACTGCAGTACTACCGAAATGGCCCAGACAGACTCCCACTGTGATGGTGCTTTACACACAAGCAGCCATAGATCATCTCTGCCCCCTTTGCAGTGAGGTCTAGTCTGTACAGCAAATGACTAAAGGGAGGAAAGCAAGCTCTAGTAAAGGGAATAAGAAGCTGGAGGTGGCAGATTCCTGAGGGGTTGCTATGCCCTGGACTCTGGCCAGGAAATCTGAGCAACGAAATTGGCAGCAGGAGGGCAGGAGCTGAAAGGCACTTACTCGATTTGGGAGGCCAGGAGTCTCTACACTCATTTGTTGCTCTGCTTGCTGGTGATTTCCCCCGGATCTAGGGTGCAAAGCCAAAAGAGTGAGAATAGTGTCACTTCCCAGGTGGAGCTCTCATTGCTCCTTAGATACAAGTCGTGTGTGAGGGGCAGAGTTAAGAGCCAAGTGCCCTATGAAGTCTTTACCCTTCTCTCTTGCCTCTTCTGTGTTTCCATGTTGTACAGCCGTTCCATCAGGCTGGAGATGCCCTGCTCCAGGCTGTCAATGGTGTGGTGCTGTGGATCGTGGCCACTGAAACTGTTCCTGAGGCTGCGAAGGGCATCACGAACCAGCTGCAAGTCATTTGTCTGCCCAAGAGACCACAAGTCAGTCAGACTAACTCTAGGCTGTTTTCTTCCCATCTAAAGCCACAGATGTTAGAAAGGGGAAATATCTCTTAACAAGATAAAAGCTTTCAGGGTATTTGGAGCCCTAATCTGCATCTGGCTGGGAAAATATCCCTTAGGTGCACTTACCCCTCGGTGAGCTGGGGGAACAACTCCTTTTCCTGCTGTCTGGAGGAAGCCATTGCTCTGAGCACTATGACCACTGTAAGCCATCACCTGTTCAGGGGAAGATGTGTGTGCCACTACAAATGTGTTAAAACCTGCCCAAAGACCCAATTTTGCAAACTTAAAGTTATGAGAGGGCATCAAGACTTTCCACATCAGTGATATAACTCCCATCTTGTACCATGTAAATACACTAAGGACTGTGCAGGCAGACCTATAGGCCAGAGCACAAACATGACTGCTCACATACAGGTGGAGAAAAGAGGCAGAGACGGGAAGGGGCTTGCTGCTACATGACAGAGGGCCCTCTGCAAGCTCTAGTGAGCACAATCAGTCTTCAAGTGGCACTGTGCAGGGACAGATATTGGGGCTGCCACTCTTTCCACCAAGACAATTCCAAGTGCTCGATACCAGGGTTAACAGGAAAAGGAGGAGACAAGAAGCTAAGCCCTGGCCTAACTATTAGCCAGTGTCAGAGCTGAAGCTAGAAGCCAAGTGTCTCTGGCTCCCACTCACCCCTGTTTCATCCCTTAGGATTTTGACACAACAGGCTAAGCCAGAGTGCTCACTGCTGAGAGCTTTGGTAAGTTGGATGCTTTGTAGAGTCTGGCTGCCTTGGTTAGGGCACTGACACTGAGATTGCAGAGCCAGCATTCTCTGAGATAAAGTGGATGATTTCCAGAAATAGGTAGCTAGAGTGTGCTGGTCAGGAACATCACTCCGTCTGATGTTTAGATCAGGCCTCCCATACCTCTTCAGCTTCTCTCTTCATGCAGTGAGCTAGCAGGGCCTCTTTGTGCTCCAGCTCCCGCTCCAAATCCACCTGTGTGGAAAGTAGAAGAGTCAGCACAAACTGAGCTACCAAGTGCCAGCTCTCAGGGTATCAGTGCAGCCCACCTGCTCCATACCTGTTGGTAGCTGGCCTCAGAAAGCTGCCTAAGCATTTCATCCAGTTTGGTCTGATGCTGCTGTAAATGCCGATCCTTCTGGCCCAGTTCTTTCTGCAACACAGCAATCAAGAGAATCAACTGGACAATAAGGCTCACAAATCATCTTCCAATAGCAGGGAAAGTTACGTCATCTACCAGGATGAGGTTCCTCTACAGGCTGACTTATACAACGTGTCTACTTCTAGCTAGATGTTAGAACTGAGTGGAAAAGCTTTCTTTAAAAAAATAAATAAATAAATAAAAATCAGTCAGGTTGTTGTTGCCTGGAGTCCCCAGCAAAGATCCAATACTGAGGCCAGACAACTGTTCCAGAGAAAACAGATTCCTGAGGGACTAGTGAACAATCATGTGACCCAATCTGACAGGCTTCTGCACAAGTGTTAGATACTCAGCAAACCATCACCAAAAACTAAAATAACAGATCTACTATAAAAAGCTGTGGATAGAACACAAAGAACATCTGATCCCTCCATCTCATTACAAACATCCATGGCTATTGCAGCTACGGAAAACTCCACAGTGCCACTCTCAAAAGTGACTGAGTGTCAGAGAGACAGCAGTCACATTCACAAAACTGAAGAACCACCAGATGCTGCCCCCAGCAAAGCCTCCAGTGAAGAGAGCTTCCATTACTTTGTATTCTGCCAATAGCCGGTTTCTCTCTTCAACCTTCCTCTGAAGGTCAACCTGCAGAAATAACACATAGGCATGAAGTAGGTATTCCTGGAGAGTTATAACAACGTCTTTTCCCCTTGTGCTTAATGGTGTGACCTGAGACCAAATATTTGCAGAGTTCAAGGGAGCTGGTTTCTAAGGATGGCAGGACAGTTCCCTTACTTGCCCTTCTCTCTCTGGACAGACACTGTACACAGCAGTTCTACCTGCCAAAGTGCCACTTATTAACCCATGGATTACAATGATGAAGGAAGAATGCAACTATACTGAAAACATCAATGGAAACCCCTCCCTGTTTCAAGTTAAGGTCTTGCAAGGACAGGAAGTGGGAGTGAAGAACAAGAAACTCCAGCAAGTCTCATGGTAGTAGTTTTCACTACACAGAGACCTTTGACCAGTTGTTCACTATCCCACAACCCCAAGAACTATGCTGCAACCACTAACTCTACCCTGTGGCTGCTGGAGCCCCCAGGGCTACCAACCTCCTTCTAAAATAATCTAACCCTCAGCAGCACAGCGACTCACGTTCTGGTTGTGCAATTCCTCCTTGTCCATGTTTGCTCTCAGCAGTTCCTGCTTTAGATGAAGAACTGAAGCATCCTGTTGAATCAGCCTTTGCTGTAAAGCATCCTAGGAAAAGAGGTCATATGTAGGAAGGTACAAGCCAGAGGCAGAGACCCTTCCCAGGGAAGTGAGTGACCTACACCAGTGTCCATAACAGGGTGGGCCAATCACAGGGTTGAAGTGTTTCCAAGGGCCAAAGGCAGCAGGAGGTATACAGACATCTGCCCAATGGGCTCTCAGTCCTCCTGTCTTGTACCCAAAAGTGATTTCCCCGCCAATATTCCAGCCATCTGAGCCAGAGGGATTTCTGTGCTGAACTTCCTGCTCCAGAAATGGCCTGACAATTTGCTCTTATGGAAGAAAATGGCAGTGTCTTTGGAGGGTCTTTTCAGTGGCCTATGGCTAGTGTCTCAAGTCATGCATCTGCAGCATCCAGAGGGCGGAAAGAGGCCAAAATCAGCCAAGGACTCAAGGAAACTTAAGGTCTCAGTGTGACCTAGTTGTGCAATGAAATTCTCTCTAAAGAAGCCAAAGTCAGGACTAATTCCCCACCCTTCACTCAGTGTTAGGCAGAAGCTGAAAGCTCTACCTTGGACAGCTACAGTTGCTTGCTTCCTTCTCAGGAGCCTGACAGCCAGCCCTAAAAATACCTCTGCTCAGGAGTAGACTATTAGTGTTCAGAACTCCAGAGGAAGAAACTGAGCAAACAGGAGCCAAAGTTGTGAAAAATGCTGCGCTGAAGAGCACAAAGGTAGCCCTGTGCTCTTTTTCCTCTGCTCTCAAGAATGAGTTCCCTGGGCCAATCCTACTGTGCATATCCCAAGACAGACACGGGGGCAAAGCAGGAAAGAACCATGAGAACCAAGCAGGCATCCTATGCCTTGTATTTTGTTTAGGGGAAACAGACAGAAGATGGGCCTTTTGACCACAATCCAACAAACAGAAACAGAACACAGGAGACCTGACTCCTTGTGCTTGCCTTAATTGCAGTCTCTCCCCAGAACTAGAATCAGACCATAGGATCCCCCACATCAAAGTCCACTAAAACAAGTCCTTGCACAATCTGAGATTCCTCAGAGGTATATGGTTGCTGCTGGCCCTACTCATGGGCTGCAGCAGTGTTTAAAGCTTTACTATATTTATATATATTTTACTATATACATTTGATGAAGTGCCCCCTTCCTCACCTTTATTCCCTGTAGGTTTCGAGCTTCTTGTTTGTATTTTAATAGCTCCTTCTGTAAATGCAACACAATTTGATTAAATGGTATCTTGTCGCCCCTTCAGAATCAACCAAAGTCAGTTTTCTATGTCCCCAGACACCTGCTTCAAAAGAAAGAACATCCCACCTTTTCCCCACAGATCAAAGAGCATGTCAGGCCCTGAGCCATTTTAATGAATTACAAACATGACAAAACAGTTAAGCAGCTTCTTAAGCCTACACTGTTAAAGCCCTGAGAGAACAATTTCCTAGTCCTCCAAATCTGTCCTTCAGGGTAATGTCAAGTACTTCTCCCCCAGCATCAGAACTGGTCCCAGAGCCAGCATCAGCAGAAAGCTGAACTGAGGCAGGCTTGACAGGGCAGGTTAGCTGCATTTATTTACTACTAGAAAGATTGCTTATATTCAGACATGACTAGAAACTTAACAGCTGTCCTGGATAAGATTTTGAGAAGCCAGTTCAACTGGAAACTCTCCAACTTCAAGAGCATGCAGGAAAAAAAAAATACGTATTTCAGGGCTCATTTAAATTCCAGTAACATTCATCCCAACCCCCATCAAGAAGGGCAGAGTCTGCAAAGATCTCTTGGCCCAAAATATCTTTCTCCTTCATCTATCCCCCTCTAACCTTTAAGTCTTGATTTTCTTCCACACTCTGGTCCAGGCGACTTCGGATTATAATCTGAATGTTAAAAAACATTCTAATTATTATTGTGCAAGACACTTGCCTGTGGCAAAAAAGTGCAGAGGGCAGCTTGATCAGAGAAATGTAGGTACAGCAACGTACTCACCAGTTGCTCTTCAGGGCAGGCTCCACGTTCACAAAGTTCAAAGGACCCTTCCTGCTCATCCTCAGGTAAAGATCCATTGAGCAACAAAGCCTGGGAAGATGAAGGAAAAAAAGATCTCTTCTTCAGGGATTTCAAAGAAAGATAGTCTAGCTGCAGCTCTGGCTAATAGTCATTCATCTCAACAGTTTCTGAACAGTTTCATTTTCATTTCTGCTGACTTATTCCCCTCAAAAATGAGTAGAATTCTTCATGAATGAACAAGAAGACTTATTCCTTGAAAAAGCTCTCCCAGAGATATGTCAGCCAATACTCTTCTGCACAGAAAGACACCAAACAAGAACAACAACTCAGATTTTCAGGGAGTGAAGTCTGTCCCATGCCTCAGTCCAAGGGTAGCCTTCACTCCAGTAACAGATTTCATGTTCAAAGCAGAGACTGAACCAGGTTTACATTGTAAGGCTCTTCTAGAATGATACTAAAGCATCCCTTTCTGAAAGAAGTCATTCTCCTCGCTACACATCTACAAAAGACCTCAGAAACAGGATGTTCAGGGAAGTCTAATTCTGTTCTACACTAGACAAGACCAAGACATGTTCAGAACTGTTGTCTACATGAGGGAAGAGCCCTCACCCACATAGACAGTGAAAATCTTAAGCTATGCCCTGTGCTTGAGGAAGACTATTAGAAGCACAGTATTAACTCCTTCAGCATCTCCAAGGCAGCCCAGATGTGTGCAGGAAGCTGCCAGAATTCCCACAGTAAACTGAATCCAGCCTGAAGGAGGGTGAAAGCATGCACTGTAGGAAGTGTGACTAGCAGAACCAGGCCAGATCTCCAGCAGGCTATACCATACTAGCTTTCTCTAGCTGATGGTTTTTACATTGACCTTTCAGTCCCTAACTTCCGGGGCTCAGGGCACTTTGTATGTGCTGGGATGTTGGACACCTGGATACATTGGAAAAAGTCATGCCTTTCTTTCAGTTAGCTTTCTAGTTTATTTTTATTTAAACTCCAGGGCTAAAAACAAAATATCCCATTTGCAGTAATACTCCAGTTTTGCCCCAAAAGACTTCAAGGCTGACAGGTCAGGTTCTGCCTGGTGACAGAATCTTCCAGCAAAAAGCAGCAACTGCTGCCAAGTAGAAATCTGTATTCAGTTAATGCAAAAGCTCTTTGGAAAACTGTTTTCTGAGCGTATCCCAAAGTCCTCCCAGCAGGACACTCAAGCAGGAATCAGACAGGAACATAAAAAGCTGCCATGCTTTTAGCCCCTTATGGAATATATGTATATCAGTCCCCTGATATTTCAGCCAAACTTTCATGAACTGGAAGCTCTTAAGTATTGAGCAAGAGAGGGGAAAATCAATTAATCAAATCCAATTTCTTGGCTAGCAGTATCAGCTGCCTCTTCCTACTTCCAGGGAAAGAAGGAAAAGCAGTGCCAGCTGCTCACCCTCACTCCTGAAACATGGGGCCAGGGCTGGAGGAAGAGGACATGCCAGTCCCTCCACTGCTCTCTCTCCCTGCTCCTAGTGGACACATAATGCAACAGGATTTTACCAGTGAACCAAGCGATTTTTTTTTTTTTTTTTTTTTTTTTGAGTCTTTTGTTTCCTGTCCATTGTCCACAGGGAAAGTGCCCCCCTCGTCCACACCCCACCCTCCGCTCCGGCTGCCTATGCTTCTCACACAATCTCTGCTTTGTTTACTGGCACATAAATATTTACAATTCAAAGCCAGCATGGTTCCCAGCACAAACAGAAAAGAATATTCCTGAGAGAGTTCAGGGTCTTTACCATATGGATCAGGGGCTCTGCTACCCATGCAGAGTCAAACACATTGGGCTGAGAGTCACTTGGTCAGAGGGGGACAGGAACAGGCAGCAAGGAAAAGGTCCCGCAAATAAATAGTTGTGTAGAGAATGTGCTATAGTTCAGCCTAGCTCACTGAAATTCAGACTGGTGCAAGTCTGTGCGACCCCTGATCAGCTCTGTGAATCTTGGTTGATTTCCTGACATTCCGTGTCTCTCTGCATTACTTCCCATCACAAATCACAGAAAGACTGCTGTATTCTCTCAGGCTGCTAAGTGCCCTGGTGAAGAAGGGGCGTCCCAGCCCCAACATGTGGGAAAACACTGCTGTATCTTTACCATTTTTCACAGTAACACACGTGCTTTGCACAGTGACAGCATATACAGGAGTTAGCATAGCATCGCAGGACCCAGCTAGGATCTCAACTCCAACAAAAAGACAATGCAGACATAATCACCTTCTAAACACAGACTTTGTTTTAGATTCTCTACAGTGGTTCAATTCTTACCTGCATTCAGGGTGCCTTTTGCCCTCTCATAGTCCACTTAAATTACGGAGTACCACTGATCTTCAGTCATCACAGCAACATAATCTTCCTCTCTCTGTGCACACCCTTCTCTCTCCCTCCCTACTGTATAAGAGACTCAAATCATGTCAAGACCAAGTTTTTGGAGATGCCTGAGCTAAGAGTTTAAAAAAAAAAAAAGAGAAGAAAGGCTGCATCTGAATTGCACAGACTGATGTTAAAATCCTTTCCCTGAAACCCTCATAAATATACTGGGGCTTTCCTCCTTCCCCAGGCTTAGTTAAGCATGCTACACAATAATGGGGGGCAGGCATACCCCACCCCAAGCAAGACTATGGCTGGATCCATCTGTCTTCTAAATTGCCAAAACTATCCTTTCTGTTGTTCCAGATGCATTCTCAATTCTGGAAAAGGTGACCAGCACCAAATCACAATTGCAGAAGCCAAGAGAGCCTAAACGTTGCAAGAAAGGAAGATGTCAGAGTGCTTAGTCAGTAGCATTCAGTTGCTGGATAAGGTCTCCACTGCCTGCAGACAATATACCCCAACACATGCTATCCACACTATCAGAAATAATTGCTCATTCATGAAGAACTCTTCTCTGAAGGGACTGATCCCACAGGGTGACACACAGGGAAGAGCCACTGTCCCTAACAGACTTATTGCACAATCACCCCAAGAGACCTCACTAGGCAAGGACCTTTATTCAAATATCTGAGTTCCAGGCCAGTGTCTCAGCTGCAAGATAACCTGTTTTCCAACTACAGCTGGTAAGAAAAGAAATGCATGTAGAAGGGAATGCTGGCCAAGCAGAAAATCTATTACCTGCAGACCTGAAATCATCTTCTTTGCTTCCTCCATTTCCTTTTCCAAATGGTCCTGTTGTTCCAAAAGCTGCTCTTCCCATGAATTCTCCGAAAATGACCCAGGGTTCTCTGCTTGCCACTCAGGCTGGAAGTGACATTCTGTCCCTTCTGGAAAAGAGAGCAACTGAATGTGGTCATGACAGAGAGAGAAGTCCAGAAAAGACTTGCACCACACAATAATTGCCTGCTGTTCACACTAGCTATCACTAACAAACCAGTATATCTTCTAGCCAGAATCAAGAAAGTTGCTACAGCTGTAACATCTTGTCTAATCTCAAGGCTTTATGCCTCATTCTTTATGCAAAGAAAGCTTTCCTGCACACATGTACAGAAAAGATAAGCATCTTTCTCCTTCATTAACTTTGCTGCATCTGATTCCTCAGTACTGGAGATTTCAGGGCACATCACAGGGAACAATGTGCTGCACCATGTGAGGTAGAAAATACCTAAAGAGGTATTTGGATTTGAAGAGCATGTCATAGTATTAGAGGGTGCACCAAGGACCCACTGAAGGCAACACTGAACAGTTATTTCTACTTGTCAAGTAACATGGCTTTCTCAAAGTGGACAACACACCTAATTCTGAAGAAGACTTTTCTCTTAATAGCAAGTTTAATAGCCTTGCATGCCTTTTCTGGTTCCTACAGCATAAGCTGGATCACTGGTTAACTCTCATCCACTGGCTAGCTCAGGAATGTAGTTGGCTTTTTTCTTCCCTAAGAAGGGATGAGGTTTGATGAAATACTGCTAATCATAGCAGTATTTATTAGCTAGTTGACCAAAAGTGAAATTTGCCAATACAAGTTGCTATGCATCTGTAGACATGCAGCTGCAATATCCTACTGTATGGGCAGCAAGCAGACACACTACTGCTAAAAAGTTAAGGAAGAGCCACAGCCATCCAGCTACTTCAGCCACTGAGACAGTCTGTCTCCTCTTGAACGAGTACTGAAGCAGGATCACACTGGCTGGGGCAGCAAAGCATTTCCTAGCAAAGCTTCTGTCATTTGTTCTTGGGATAAATGCTAACCAGAAAGAGTTATTAGGCTGCATTCCTAAGGAGGAAAAGAAACAAACAAACAAAAAAATCACTTTAGGAGCTTCTTTGAAATTCTTTCCTTCAGTCTGCATGAAAATTTTAAGTGTAAACTGACCATATCATGGGGCATTCATAGCAAGACAGCAATGATTTCTCAATGCAGACACCACAGCAACACTACAACTGTTAATTCCTTTCAAAGAGCCACTTTACCTATATACAGATGTGCCATAAACACAGACCCTTACACAAGTCAAGTTAGGCATCATGGGCTTGACAAACTCACATGGACTCTTTCTTCAGGGACTTCTGATTGTTTTGGTGTTGGGTTTTTTTGGGTTTTTTTTGGTGTGGTTTTTTTTTTTTTAACATGGCCTAATGAGGCTGCGATGAAAGCATTCACTCTACAATGAAAATTACATATGACTTTAATCCTTCTCCAGAGCTTTTAATTTCCCAAGCATTATTTTCCAAACCTCACAGACGTTGGCATATTATGGCATTATTGTAGTGTTAAGAGTTTTGGGATTCAGTTTTATGTGAACAGATACTCGGCATCACATTCTCTGCATTCATTGCAGTCACTGGGGAGCTTTTCAGCAAGTTGATGGTACAAACAAATCCCAATGAAAATGTGAGCTGAAAAGTATTATCTGCAAGGTACCTATTTTAGTTTCTGTTTCTTCAGTGTGGATGATCACAAGTCTTTCCTTCTCCTCTGATGGGGCTACAGTGGATTCACTCTTTGCACTATGGATAGGACTGGGTGATGTGAGACTGCAGAGGAAAGGAGAACAGTTAGTTTTAGTGCTGATCAGCATCATCCTCATCTAAGCCAAAAAGTGAATAATCAGGCAGGCTTGTTGAAACTAAGAATTATCAGCATACTAGAGAAGCCGTTAACAAACCAAAGCAGGAATGCAACTTTTCCATCACTACATCAGTGTCAAAGCAGACTAACTGATAAGTAGCACAATGTGTCTCTTCATTTTCCTTAACAGAATGCAAGTTTGAGACTGCCACCACAGAATTCACATACATGCACACAGGGATAAGACCACACTTTACTGAAGGCCAGCTCAGAAATAATTTATTGCAAGCCTTATGTTCATATTACAAGCTAAACAACCACCCTGGCTTGCTTCATCTCTTGCTCTGGCTTTCAGAAGCACCTCTTCATGAACTTCAATTTCCAAGGGCAAAATACTTTTGAAAGTCAGATACCACTCACTCGTGTTCTTAGGTTAAAAGTTCTTGAAAATACACACATATTTTCACTGGAGTGATCTCAGCTGACAGTGAGGTTCAAACAATCTTTTTTCAGAAATTCTTCCTAAATGCATCACCCAGACAATATGAAAAGGTGGCTGAAGATCACTGACCCATTCAATGTACCTCTAAAGTTGCAGGAACTAATCCTTGCAAGTGTGAGCAGGAGTTAATTTTTCATTCTCCCCAACACAGAAACAAAGGACTGAGAACAAAGAGAAAACAGTGTGGAAATAATATAATAGATTTAGAAAAATAAGAGGCTTCGACAACTTGTCTTCCCCATCTCCCCAGCACTGCTGCTACATATTCCACAGCTCTCACAAAATTGGAAAAGCCTTGCAATAGAGATGGAAATTACTTACTTGCTAGCAGCTCTGTCTAGTCCACTCCCACAGCCAGTGCTGGCCTACTTCTCATTTGCATTACAGACCTTCAAGCAGTCTAGTCTTAATGGTCCAGACTAAATGGCCTTTTGCTATGTTAAAGGCAAAGACCAATGCAACTTACTAAGTGAAAGAATAACCATGTTCTAATGGGGATCTCTTAACAGCCACAGTACCTGTTCTTTTCTCCTCAGAAAGGGTAACTGTGACTGATAAAGCAGTCCAGATCACCTGTGTTTGCTCAAGGATTCACCTTCAGGAAGGCTAACTCCATTACAGCAGTCTCTGATTAGGTACCTTTTGTATATGACACTTGAAACCAGCCCCCTCCTGCTTGTTGCTGAATGGGTGCAGAGCATAAAATTAAAATAATTGTTTGGAAGCCCAAAGAGTACTATTGGGTTTGCATTATATAATAAGGGTTAGAGGAAAGGATGAATCTTTCAAACAGCATAGCCACAAACAGGAAGCCCAGCTGGGCTTCACAGGGATTTTACTTCCATCTAGGAAGAGAACTTTATATTGCCCCTGCGTATTCTCAGTTAATACTCTGAACGTGCTATCATCCTGATAAGGCCCCTGAGAAATGCATTGCTGGTTCTCATCCATGGAAAAGATGAAAGAATGAGAGCTGTCCTAGAAAAACAACATTAGCAACTGTTGGGTGAGAAGATGGTAAAACTTAGGAATAGGCAAGAGCAGGGAACAAGAAAAATGAGCAGTACAAAAACTAGGGGATACATAGCCTAGAAATAACATTTTTCTCTTCCAAAGTCTGCTCCTCTCAGTGCTGGACCCACAGCCCAAAGCAAAGACAAGCAGGGGGTGGGGTTAAGTGGTCAATACAGGTCTCCACAATATAGACAGTTTTACGGATAATTTCTTTGGCATTCCTGTGTCCACAGTCTCCTTTCCAGGCAGTTTCCCTTTTAAAAAAGGCCAGTGGGTTCACATGGCATCAGTGACAACCTCTCAAACCATGCCAAACAGTTAGAGCACCACTGAGATGCACTCAGAAGAAGAGGTAGTACAGGTCAGGTTGCCTTATACATTAATGCCATAAAGTTAAAGCTGGAAACATTTCCACATTTTTTTTGTATCAGCCACTAAACCCATTTGAGTATGAAATATCAACCAATGTAATTTGTTCTTTAAAGTACATAACAATTCACAATTAAAGCATGCAGAATTAGGTGCTGGGAAATTAAAGCTATTTAAGACAGATTTATGATGCAAACTGTTCCACTTTATTCCTTTTACCAGTTGATTTCTTAACCCATATCCTTCCTCCACTGAGTCTCAGAGTTGCCATGCCTGCACAGTCAAGGCTTTAGGGCAACAGCCCCAGTGATAAGTTTGAATTCTCATAATCTTAAGAAACACCCCATCCCCGCTGTTTCAAATGACAACGGCAACAATCGCTCACCATTTGACCTGCTTCCCTCCCATGATCCCACTTTAACCTTTCGCCTCACAGAATCCGTTTCCCAGGGAGCTTCAGGATTCTGGCTACAGACATGCCTTGTCCTTTCATATGCTCAGAATTCAGTGCAGAAGACGCCAGCTTTCGTCAAACTACCGAAGAAATATTTGTAAGCCAGTCCGCTTCACATTAGGTGAAAGATTCCCAGCAGGAAAAAAGCCTCAGGGTCTTTGCAAGAAACCATCAGATGGCACATCAGCAGCCCCCACACACGTATTTGATTCCAGAGCCAGGGAATTCTGCAGCCTGGGTTTTGCTTTTGCTGGTTTTTCTCTCGGATTATTTGTCTCTTGCTGCTGCATTTTGGTCAGCTGCACGCCCAGTTGTTTTCATCACAAGGACTGCGATCTGGATTGCCAGTGGTGTTTTTCATCCCATTCTGCCCTTCTTAGACTCCAAGCACCTGCTGCAGAAGCCAATGAACAGCCAAGAGAAGGTGCTCCTGCAAGCAGTAGGTTCCCTCTTCCAGGCGTGGATGCGGTCACGGAAGAATGCATGCAGCACTTCCCAGCCCTATGCACTGTTTCCTCTTCCTCGCTATCTCCAGCTCCCTCTCCCTCCTGCTGTCACACAGCCTGTGCAAGGCAGAGCCTTTTCTCTGAGATGCTTGCCTCAGAGTGGGGGAGGGAAGGCTGATGGAAGGGGAGGGGAAAGGGAGATGGATGGGTAAGAGGCTCAGTGGCCTGGGAATCCATCCGATTTTGGCAAATTTTCTATGAATCATTTCAATTGCCTTTGCTTATTAATGCTTTTGTCTCTGGGAATTGTGTTATTCAGGCTGTGAGCTCTCTTACTAAAGAGTTAATGCAGAAATGAGCTGATGCTAGGCAGGGGATGCTGCCCTGGGACAGACAGGACAGCAGCACAATTACATGGGGGGGGGCTGCAGTTAACCACATCTCTCACTAATGAAAAAAGTAGCTTGTTTCTCCCAGCCAGTTCTCATAACTAAGCTAGTATGTTTCTGTCTGCAAGGAAAGAGAAACAAGCAGCTTGTTTTAATCATGAAGCCTGCTGTCAGCAGAAGACATCCCCAGGAGCTGGAGGTCAGATTGCTCCATTTCTTTTGGTACATACACTTATGTAAAGATTCTCACAATATTATGTCCTACCAACAATGATATTCCAATTAGCATATGGTAAGAGAACTCATAACATTATGCAAAAAACAAAATACAAGACAAGGTTATTTAGCATGTGCAGAGAAATTTTCACTCACTACCAAAATACAGCCACATGAGCAAAGAGCAGTTACCTGACAATCCATTATAGGGTAGAAGAGTACACAAAATATTACAGCTACCTTAAACTGAAGAATGAGCAGAGGGAGCAGCATATTTCACTCTCTGTCCTACTGAGATCACGGTTCAAGAACCAACACTAAGTCATTAGCCATGAAATCCTGTTGCCAAGACCAGAATTTTTACATCTCCCCTAGAATGACAGCTTCAAAAGTATACTCTCTACTGACATCATGTGGAGGCAATGGTACAATACTGGCTCACATGGAGTTCCCACACTCTTCCAAAGGTATATGTCGGTATTTATAAACATGACCTCACAATAATATATACCAAATGTTGGGGATAAGTACAAAGTATTGTATTTTTTTCTCCTCTGCTGTGCCAAGCAACCTTAATTCTCAGATACACAAATGTCTCTTTTTACTATGGAGCATCAAAAGTGGACTGGGAAATCCTGGAGACATCTTGCCTGCTGAGAAACTGTCAGTGGCAATCTGTGCTAGGAAAATGGACCTCCTCACTCCTGCACAAATTGAGGACAGGGGTGGGAGTGGTGGGTAGCTAGCTGAGGCACTCTCAGGGAGCAGCTCAGGCAGGACAAGGAAAAAACAAAGCAGAGTTGGGACTTACACTGGGGACTGGAAACTGCGAATCAAAGAGAGCTGCATCTATGCCCGTGCAGCTCTGTTCTTAGTCTGTTCCAGCAGAGATTAAATGGAGCAAAGCATCATAACCAGAGGGAGATCTAATATGTTCAGTTACACAGTTCTTTCTCTACAAGCTAGTTTCTTGTTCTCTGGGGAAAAAAAGAAAGGCTGTCCTTTACTATGAATGTATCCATACAGAATTGGGTCCCCCTTGTTTTTCTTCAAAAGCCCCTTCAGCTACACTGTCTCTCCTATATCCACGAAAACAAACAACACAGCCAAGTGACTTCCTTCTCCCCTCCACTGCTCGAGTAAAGTGGGGCAAGAGTTTTGATTTCTGCCCAAAGCAAAGGGTAGTAAGGAGAGCTTTTAAGGTACCAGTGTAATGTGTTGTAACTGGCACATGCTGTCCAGGTTCACAGTTGCAAGTTGTGGCATCTCCTGCTGGAAATGGATTATATGCTGTCATTCTAACCAATCCTGTCTTCTACAGCTTCCATTTCCTTAGAAAGCCTCCACTTGCATGAGCTTGACCTTGCTTAACTTGTGCAGTCAAGAACCCCAGTCAAGGCTACAGGCGGTTCGTAACACAGAGCACATAATTCTCAGGATTCAAGTCCTACTTCAAAGGAGAAAGTCACCTCCAACAGAAACCACACTGAACTCTTACTTTCAGGCTTCACAGCAGTATGCAGAAGATTTTTCATTAAAATATTAAAATGCTACACTTTAGATTGAAGGTGAAAATCCGGGGGATAGAAGGGTAAATTAGATAACAGTCAATCTAGAGACAGTTAAAGATAATGGATGAGGCCATGATGGTAATGAAGACACAGCTGCAGATCCCTCCAGGACCATATATCTGAATTAAAGACTGGTGTGTTCCTGTAACTGCTATTCAAATCCACATGCCCCCTTCACTGCCATCTCTCTGCGTGGTGTGAGGTTTGTTGGTTTAAGTTCCTTTCCTCCACATGTTTTCTATCAGCTCTGAAATATTCATCCTTTGCACCCTAGCTACTCCACCCCTTTCTTCCTGTGAAGCTGGCCACAAACTCCATTTCAGCATTCCTCTTGTCAGCACTCCCTCAAAAGGCTCCACCTGTACATTCAGGTTCCAAGTGAAATCTTTAGCTGTGTCTTTCATAATTCTATTCCCCTGGTCTCATTGAGAGACACTCCAGAGCTTTAGACAAGTGTTACTCAGAAGTTCTGACCTCTTATCTGTGCAATCACATCATCATTAATAAGATCAATTTTCTCTGTGGGAGAAATGGCAGTAAACCACTGCTTCATGTTGGTTCCTGAGGCTTCATTCTCCAGATCAGGCAGGAGACTATACACTGAGAATCTTCTTTTCTATCAGAGCTAGCAAGATCACAGAGATAAGGGCACTCTAGGGAATGTCAGACAAAGGACCATGAAGTGACACATCTTGGCAATAAAGTTCCTTACCTGGAAGAGTGGGACTCCAATGGCATGTTCTGTTGCCCTTCATACTGCTGCACCAGTGCCCGGACACTCCAGTAAGGATTTTCAATCTCCTCATCCATGCTGCTATTTCTGGAGATGAATAGAATGAGGAAAGCCTCACCTGATAGAGCAGAAATCCTTGTCTCCAAGAAGGAGGGTACGAAAGCTAATGAAAGGAAGAAACAGCTAGAAAACGAACAATTAAGAAAATTCTTCTATGAGGGAACTCCGTCCCATCTTCTTGGTGTGAGGGAAACACAGGCAAACAGGCCTTCCCCTTTTAAATTCATCCCTAATTCTGTGACTAGAAAACTCTAAAAGCCCTGGAAAGGCAAGGAAAAGAACAGAATTTGCAAATAGCATAAGGACTGGCTTTTCTGAAAAACTCCTGGCCCAAGGTCTTTGCAGGAGAAACCTTTAACATTTAGTTTTTTAACAAAATATACTATTTCAGCCTCATTTCCAAACTGCTTCATGGGTACTCCCTTGAGCCAATATAATATGGGCAAATGACCTTCAGTTGTATAAATTAAACCCTCAATAGATGACCATCTGGCTTACATTTAAATGTCATTACTAATGTTATTATAATCCACATAGCACCTTTTGCAAATGTTAAATGTGATTTTCAGAATTATACATTCCTTCTGTACACGGATCATTTTCCTTCATTATCACCAGAACTCCTCCACTTACATGGTAGGCTGCATCAGCTGATTAACAGCACACAACATGCTACTCTGCCTATGTAGCAGTAAGCATAACATTGGGGTGAACAGCAAAGTAGAAGACAGAATGTATAGCCTTGTACAACAGGCTCAATGCCTCAATTCTAGAACTGCTCCTGGATCTGTTACCTGTACCTGGAGTAAAGACCTTACTTTTTCTTCACTTGAAGTGAAGATGTCTCCAAGTAGACAGCATCAAGAAAGGGCACTGTGCTCAGCATGAAATGGGGAAAATGAGGCAACAGAGTTCTCTCTGGCTTAGCCATGAAGAACTGTTCTTTTCCAGTGAGATAAAGATCTCACAGTTATTTTGCTGTTAAACCTGAAAAGAACCTGAAATACCTGCAGTCTTCATCATTAAGCAACCATGCTCAGTCAGTACTCCCCTTTGTTAGGTCACTATCTACTTCAGTTTCAGTAAGACAGCAGCGTTTTGTCTCTATTTGTTTGCACAACAGGAGAGCTACCTCACACCAGACATTGTCAGGATAGAGAAGCACCTATTTTAAAAGAAATTGTGTCCATCCACTATGATAGTCTGACCTCACATAACCAGGGAAAACTCATTACCTTTGTCTGTGCCGGAAAACATCCCGTCCGGATTGCAAGACATCTTGACGAACATCTGCTAGAGCAGCCACCGCCCCTTGGGCCACTGCAGCAGCCGATCGAGGCCTGTGACTGGCAGACGATGCTGACAAGCTCTTCCCCACCATGCCAGCAGTGCTATGATTCACTGCTCTCCCAGAGCCTGGTTTGAAATGAGCAGCTAAGGCCAGGATCAACCTCATGATAGATTTCAAGTTCCCATCAACAATATCTGCAAAATGCAAATAAAACCAAGGACGATGCCATTAACATGAAGTCCCACCAGAGCTATATGTGACCAACAAGCATGAATATAATTAAACCCAGTGGGACCATGCCACAAAACGAGGACTACACAAAAAAAGACTGCACTACAGTTTAGCTCTGCTTGCTTTGTACAGAGCAAACTGACTGCCACCTGCAGGTGACAAGTTTAAATGCTTTGAACAGACCAGAGCTTTCCCTCGATGGCTACTTCCCACTAACAAGCCAGTAGCTTACATGACAGCACATGACAATTACTGAATGCTCACTGGAAAAGTACAGCAAATACTGAAGACTGCCACTGTATTAGCAGTCACTTCAATTCTCACATGGAATTTGGATTTTTTTTTTTAAATACTAAA
>JAOXJM010000010.1:5847992-5892894 GCA_026413425.1 Tringa solitaria | reverse complement strand
TTATTTTTATTTTTTTTTTTAAATACTAAATACCAGAGAACATAAATGCATTTCTTTAGCAGTAGTGTCCTGTACAATGAAGTGTGTAGCATCTTGCACATACTAACTAGTCAGTTTTAATAATCTCATACTAGACATTTCCCCAACCTACAAACTTGCTCAAACACATTGATCTCAAGTTCACTGCAAAGATCAGCCATCCTTTCAGACTAGGATTTCTCAGAACAATTTAGTCAACTGAGATACTCAAAGTCCATCAAAATAAGAGGAATAGGTTTTCCAAATATCAGAGGCAGACTACAATAAAAAAAAAGTCACAAGTGCTTGAAGCATGAAGACTGGTTATTACTTGCTTTGGTATCTGAAAAATTAGAAAGAACCCAAATAAGTCAGTGACTGTTACCTCCACATCATTCATGGAGAACATGGAGCCAAAAGTTTGTGTGAACCACTTGAAGTCCTAGGATGAGTTAATGTCAGAACTATAACCAGAGCTCTGGAGCTTGTGTCCCAGAATCTTGTGCCTGTATCCTATCCTATGACCACATGACATCATTTCTTTGCATATCTAAGTTGATACCTTTGCTTATGTAAGACTTTTATCAATATTGCTATCATTTCTATAGTCAAGAGCTCATAACACAACTTGCAACATTACTGAAAGAAACAGTACAGTCACCAATCTGTCAGGAGCCATACTATGGGAACAGTACTCATTACTCTGTATTTAAGTTCTAAACCTCTCACCAAGGCCTACAAACCAACAGCTTGTACGCTTCTGCTAATGAGGGTCATGCAGGCCACACAGTCCATCTCAGCATTCTTCACCTCTTTTTCATCTGAAAGGCCACAATACTGTACACAATACTGTATACCCTCCCAGTACAGTCAGCAAACATTAAGGATCAGGGCATGTCCTCTACCCTATAGATCTACACACATCCCCACACACACACACCAGCCATCCTTGTGATATATGACTAAACCATGCTATAGACACATGATTTTCCATATTGGGTCTCCTCCCTATTTACAGGCTTCCAGCAAACCAGAAATGTTTTTCCCACGTCTCATTTCACAGTAGCAGGTTTATATGGCCTTTTAATGAAAGAGTCTGAGTTTGTATTCCTCATCACACCATTATTTGATCTTCTCACTGCTCAGTAGCATGAGAAAAGGCACGTTCATTTCTCTACACTCTGCTGCTACCAAAAGCAGTCAAAAATGCAGTATCATTCAACCCAAAACCTGTTACTGAACCACAGGAGAAAAAACCAAAACTCCCACAAACCAAGACATTATCTGTTTGATATGAAACAGAGACAGGCCTTCAGCAGATAGAATCATCTGTGGTGACTGCCAGGGGTACATACCTTTTGCTGATGTCTGATGCATGCGGATCTTTTTTGATGCCACAAACTGTAAGACTTTCTCCACATTTTCCCTCATCTCCTGCTGGCTGGTGGGGTTGAACTGAATACCATCCAACTTCTCACCAGCTAAGGAGTGAAAAAAACTTTATTAGAGAAGAACTGAACAGCTTGATGCTGTCACAGGAGTTGCTATAGGGACAGGGCCTGACCTTATCTCTTGTCTGGGTACTGCAAGAGGTATGAATGGCTTCTTGTCCTGCTTATAAGGTATCCACCACCAGAAATAACTAGGCTGGAGACTGTATTTGGTTTATGTGGCAAGGTTTTGATAGCAGGGGGGCTTCTGTGAGAAGATGTGTGATCCCTGACAGATTTTAGTGCAGTTTTTTTAACTGTCTGCGAGAACATAAGGACTTTAATAGAATTGCATTTATGATTTGCTTTATGATTATTTTTTTAAAGTCACTCCTTCCCCCCCACAAGCTCTGATGTTTGTCATTAACATCTGCCAGTATGCCTGACAGATGTCAGAGCCAAGGCCAGCCTCTTCTACACAAGATCTAAAACTGCAAGACGAAAAATAGTGCCATATGGCATTACTGACCTACAATCTCAATAAGCAAAGCAAGAACGACTCCATCTCGGAGATCTCGTCTCAGGTCTTGGACTGGCTTTATTGTTGGCTTCTTCTTCAGCTGGGAATTCACCCAGGCCACATAGGCCTGTAGCTGTTGCTGAAAATAGAAAACATTTGCATGTTATTGCCATTTCAGGGAGACGTTACATAGCGCTCTCACTTTTCTCTTTCATCTTGACAGATCTCATCTTTTGTCCTTGAAAACAAACACCAATGGTCTCATCCCAAAGCCTGCTGAGCAGTAACTGACATCATCGCACACTGTGGTGTGCCTCACTCCATGCCAGAACAGGAAGAGCAAACAGGCATCAGGACAAGACTCATGATCTAGGCACAACTGAGAAGAGAGCTTCACATTACATTTAATCTAGGTTGGTAACAAACCAATGCTATCATCCCCTCGTTTTTGGTGCCAGAATTGGCTCACTCACAGCATTTAGTGTCCCAACCACACTATTTTTTTCCACATACCAAGAAAGTGGGAAACCCACAATACAGAAGCAAGAAACCCTGTGTTATTTTCCATTAAACTATGCCATCTACCAAAAGAAACAACCAGGACAGATTTTGTGGATGAGACAACAGCCTCCCTCCTTAACACTCCTAGCATGGCTCATTTGTAACAATTCATGCAAAAGCCCCCTTCCCCCATTTCCTTAGAGCTCTGTCAGCATTTCTAATGGCCCAATTTCTATTTCTGTACATGTGGAAGCTGGCTTGCCACAGCACTTAATGCCTGCAAGACCTGAGAGCAAGGAGCACTGCCTTTCCCACAATTCATACTGGATAGTGCTCATATAGCTGCATATGATGCCACAAGGGTAAAACCAAGGAAGCTGAAACTGGCTTCTGGTCAGTGTGAGGACCCATCTGGCATAAGTAACAAAGGCAAAGAGCAGATTCACATGACTTTTCCCCTTCCGTTCTCCTCTCAGTAGCACTTGCACGGCTACTAGGAGCTCTAGCAACACTGAAATCCCTTTGGGCAGGGTTGGCGTAGTACATGGAGGGTAAACAAACTTATCCATTTATGGGATTACCTCCCTTTTCACTAAGCTTCCCATTACTGTGCCAATGTGGCAGGTTTTAAGTCTCCATTCCATATTATCTTAGCAATGACAGAATTTATGCTTTTACAACTCATCACAGTCACAATCTGATCACAGCTTCACTCCTAATTACCCTGACGTAAGAAATCCAATTTTAATCACACCATAGTTCCAGTCTGCTGGTTCAGAAAGGTGACTGGACCTGTATTCAACCAGTTCCGCCCACTCAGCAGAGCACTGTAGAGCGGAACAGAGGAGATGAGCTTGGGAGACTGCCTGATGGCTTTTGGGGGGAAAAAAGAAAAAGAAGCAGAAGTGGCAGATCTGATGCATGCTTGGCCTGTCACGTGGATTGGATCTGCATGCTCTTCTTTGGCTCTAACAGCAATGATGCATGTCAGTTTTGTCTGCCCAATTTCAGAGGCCTTTATTTTCTACTTAAAGTGACTGGGCACAGCAGAGAATCAACAAGCCTTGACTTTCTCTCTTGCACAAGTTGATGATCCTGTGTTGACTTTTCAGCAGCAATAACTGTTGCGAGCAGCAAAAAGCACCCTCACCTCCTGCAGTTTTATTTTAATTGATCATGGGGGTATTGAGGTTCAGTCAGTCTCACTGCAATCTAACCCCAGAGCCAGAGAGACCACAAGCCTTCTGTTACACAGATTAAATAAAGCTTTAATTTATTCAAACAAGTACCAGAGAAAAGAGATAGGTTTGTTTATAGTAAAGCAGCATCATTACAGAAATATCTAGATTCATAAGTAAAGAAGTACCAATAGGGTTGCAGTATGAAAACCACATCTGAAGCCCATGTAATTTAGAGAAATAATCTCATCACAGTTGTGTTTACTAACTTCTTGTCATTTTTCAAATCATTTTACAAAGTTCTAAGCTGTTACATTGTACTAATTCCATAAGGGCATCTTATTTCTCCAGCCTAGAGAAAATGTGCAATTTTTATAGGAGTCTATACAGTTCTTCCATTCAGACACTTCTGTTTCCACTCAAAAGAAAAAAAAAAAAGACCTTTTCACTAAGCAGTTTGCTTTATATTTGTTTCCACTGAACATTCTTCATGCATTTGTAAAAAAGCATTTTTAGCAGACTTTTAGTCTCTACCTCTTAAAAGCATGAGAAGGTTGGCGTTGTTGTTATTAGAAGAAAAAAAAAATCCCAGTGCATTTACATTTTAGAAATTATTATTAAAAGGAGGATTTTGAGGCAATAGAATATGGATGTCACCATTACAAAGTAATTTCTTACCAGTAGCTGCTGTAATATTGCAAACTTACATTTCATTAGCAGACTTATTTTGTTGGTTGGTTGGTTTTGCTTTTCCCTCCTCCCCACTAAAGCATAAGATTTTCCAGGAGAAGTTCAGACAGTTGGACTGATCAACATTTCCTTATTTTGTAGCCAAAACCTAAAAGATCTAATGACTTTAGCAAGACACTTGGATTGCTGCAAAGCGAAAATCCCAGGGAGTAAGCTGTCATTTCTGGCAACTAAGGTGAGCAGTGACTGAACTTACTAGGAAAATAACAGATATAAAATTTTAGTGACCTAAAAATGGCAAAGTGATGTTTAATGTATGAAGGGACAAAACCCTCAAGCAGCTCAGCAGAAATCCCAATAGCAATTTTTAAGCTAGTGAGTCAAAAATGCTTTGCTTCACCAATCTCTGTGGCTTCCCCACCAGCTGGCATGGACTGGCCAATAACAAGGACATTGTGGGCCGTACCTTAAAACCCAACACAAGCACAAGGCCTTGATCCACAGCCACAGATTTGGTTTATTGAATGAGACCTATTAAAGAAGTAAAACACTTCTTATACTCCCTCAGAATTCCATTTGTTTCAAAACCCAAGACAACTATCTCAATTCACAACAGAAAGCCCTGAGTACTACCACAGCAATACAATCTGCTACTTGGATGGACATCATTCATGGCATCTGTTCGGGAAAGTACTCCAGGTATCATCTTCCAACACAGAGAAAACAAAGATTTGATAGAACGTATTCTGCCACGAGCATAGCAGCTGTACACAGCCTACTCCACTCCACAAAAATACTCCCTAGCCTATGTCTGTCATTTGCCCACAGAAATACATCAAAAACGGATGCTCCATCACCATTTTTGGCTACAGGCTCAATGTCCTACAGCATAGGACATTACATTTTGTGCCTTCTAAATAATTAGCAAAAGGAGGTGCTAATCCCAGAGGCAGAGAAAACAGAACACAACCCAGAATGAGTTAAGGATGAAGAGAGAGCCTTTGTGTCTAGGAGGCTGGACCCAGTAGTCCCCCAGACCCGCTCAGCTTCCCTGCTCTAACAGTTGCTCAAATTCTTACACTCCTCTTGTTTAGCTTTTGTCTTTCTAGTTGAGGGGGAAGATCCTGTGGGACCTATTACACCAGCTCCTGTGATGCTGTAACTATGCTATTACAGCTTCCTACAGAACCTCCAAACTTCACAAGATTAAACAAAACCCTAGAGATTCCCCTTGTTGATTTATAACCTGGTGTAGCTGACAGCTATATCCAAGAGCAATCAGAGAAGGAACAGCTATTGTTCTATCTAGCTCATCCTCTTCCTTCATAATAACTGAATAATTAGCAGAATAATTCTTCCTTCAACCACCGACCACTCAAGAGTTTTCCACTTTTCCCTACATTTTGGTCTGAACTTCTGTTCAGCCAAATCTTAAACTTGATGTGGCTCACACTGCTTTACTCCCACATCAATATTTCTTTCAAAACCAGGATTTTCAGAGGAGAAACACATCAGCCTAGGCTAAGATTTACTGTGCAGAGCACATGTTATTAGGATTATGGTGGAGTTAAGCTTAATCCTATTTATGTTAACACAGCTTTGTGTTCCAAAAAAAGGCCAGGTTTACCTGTACCTTGCAATTGGAAGAATAGCTCCCTTACCTGAAGGAAGTTGGAGCCAGATTGCTTCAGGTCCTAGGCAGATCATTGTAGGGTGTTTAAATCCAAGTCACCCTGGAAGCCTTAAATGACTTTGCAGGGCAGGAGAAAATTTGTAAAGCAAAGCACTAGGGACCACCTGTAAGAAATTTCCCAAGGTGCAGGCACTTCCACTGGCAAATTACAGGTCAGCACTTCAGTAAGCACAACACATTTCAAAGCAAAATTTTACTTTGGATAACTTATTCAGCACATATCCTGAAGAAGTGCCTCAGACATACTGGCTATAAGAAAACAGCAGTGGAGGTCAGAAGCATTTATCTTTGTGCTTTCAATTGACAGCTAATGACATGCAGGAGGAAAACGTCCTTCCAGGGTCAGCACTTTTTTTTTTTTTTCTCAGCAGCTGTAATCCCTTACTGATAATTACAATTAAATGTCATTATCCAGTGTTTTCCACAGGTGGAAGAAAAGCAGCAGCTCTGTTGCAAATCTCCTGTGAGTTGTAGGTGGCCTTGCTATTCTCATTTAGCCAGTGCAATTCACCACCTGCTGCCTAGGGCTCATGTTTCTCCCTTCTCAACCATCAATCAGCCCAGTCAGCCTGACAATAAATATAGGTAGATCACAATGCCTTGATGTGCTGCTGTCTTTTATTATCAGTGCCATCTAAATTACATGGTATGAAGTTAATTTTCACCTCCTCTGAGATTAGAGTATTGCACATTTTGAAGTTGGCCAAATCTTAATTCTTAGACAAAATAATTCTTTAGCAGGCACATGCCTTCAGAGACCCTGACCTCCTTGCTATTGTGTTACTGGAGATTCCCATGGCACTCTCTGCTTCTAGAAAAGACTACTTTTCTGCACTCATTTGATGAATTTGAATCTATCCTTATTGTTGGATTTAGGGAATCAGCCTTGAAGAATAATGTTTCTCATAATCTTTACTCTGTTCTTCCTTTATACCCTATGGACATTGCCCAAGCACCAGGTCTAACAAGGTCAACGATAATAGCCCTCATGCTATGAGGTTGGTGCCAGGATGAAAGCCATTGAGCGTCCTGTCTGTTCAGAGCACTGAACCAAATATTTGCAACAGCAAAACTCAAATGCTAGCCTAATTGCATCAGGATGCAATGTTTAAGGCCTTGTATAATTTCTAAGCTTTCTGACATTACCTTAATTAGATGGAAACTGTAATTTTCCATCCAGTGTTCCTCCAGTTTGATTTTTTTTTGTTGTTTGAGAAAGAAAAAAGCAGAAAATAAAAACTCACAAGCAAAGAAAATGTTCCTCTCTGCTCTCAAAGACAGGAGAAGATTTATTTTTTTTTTCTCAGAATTGCTCCTTAAATGTGATTCAGAGGCAGAAGAGCAGCAGGTTTTGCTCAAATCCTGGCTGTACTGCAGGATTGAAGTGTCAACTGCCTGTGGCATCCCAGCTAAACTACCACTTGTTACTGGGAGGGGAACAAGTGTGTGGTCTACTAAGAAAGCAGCTTACTGTCAGACTTTCAGATGCCAACTCAAGTGGTGGAAGGTCTGTGAAGTTTGATGTTTAGAGCTGAAGGTATATTTCACATGTTGCCTGAAAGCAAACAATAGCAAAAATTTCCAGAGTGCCCAGCTATCCATCAGGACATGGAATTTTTCATTGCAGTTTTCCACATCTTGCACAGTCCTTTACCCATTAAGAGGAAGAGCTTAAGTGTTAAACAGCAAGGCCCAATTTTATTCAAACACCTTAAATTCTTCCTAGAATTTTGATCTTTACTTCTTGTTGCGTAGCCAATAGCTGTCATACTCCACTCCAGAGACATACAACTTTCAGTACAGGATGAATAATTCTTATGTGTGCCTACATATGCTGGTATTTTATTCATTTAGTGTTGCATTTTAGACTCCTTTTGGAAGAGCTCAGTAGATGCAAATGTAAGATCTCTTTAAACAGCCCGTGAAGCCAGCAGCACCACTCATATCTTAAAGACAGTTATGCTCTGTATTTTGTTGCAACGTAGCAATAACTAACGTTGAGGAAACTGGGCCTAGGTGGGCAAATGGCAAGAAATGCATGTTTGACTGCTTTTGAATTCTGTAGAACCAAGGAGTTATCTAATTTGTGCAAAACAAAAGCCTGATGCCTTTTAATATAAGAAACATTTTCCTTCTATTGATCTTTTGCCAAGACATATGCTTGCTGTCAGGCAGTGACCTCACTTGCGCCATCAATCTGCCAGATAGGGGTATTTTTGTGAGTGGCATCTAATTGTGCTTTCTTCAAACAGTAATTTTGCCTGTCACTTTCATTACACCACATGCAAACATTCTCCCTGCAATTCATCTGTTTTCTATCTATATGTCCTTTAACTCCAATCTGTTCATAAAAGTCCTGGGATTACTCACTATACCTTCCACATCCACAGTGGCAGTTCTGTGTACTCTTTTTATGTTCAGAAATATGAAGATGGTATCTGTTCCTTAAACAAATTCAGTATCATTGAAGTCAGTGACTACTCTGGAAGTCTACTGGATAGAAAGTCATGTAAAATGAATCTTGCTAGGATGCAGCCCTTTGAATCAACAGTCAGACATCCACACCCCAAATGGTTACTGCCATTCGAAGCCAGGTTACTTCTTTAGGGATAATTTCTGGCACTTTTGGAAGATGTTTTAGTGCCTCTGCATTTTCCCCAATCTGGTATTTTGAGGCCCTTTTCTCACACAGGCAGTGTTTCTCTGCAAGCATATAAGCAAAAAGCTGAGCCACAAGAGATCTTTTATTGTAAACTGCCAGTACTTTGGAGCACATGATTCACCCTGAATTATCAGATGGTTCCACTACACCCAAAGTCTAAGGTCTGTCAAAACAAGTTGCACTGAGACATTCCCTGATGCTACAGGAAAAAAAAGGAGCATTGTTCCTTATTTAGCAGAATGCAGTCACTAGCCCTGTACAGACAGGGAAAAGCAGCTTTGTGAAGAGACTGAGCGCACAGTATGACTGAACAGTGCTTTTTGCAGGCAAGAACCTTGCATATGAAGAAAAGGGGAAGGGACGCCCAGTGTGGTTGCTTGGTGTGGGATGAAGGGCACTAAAGGCACGTTTAGGATACCGATTCTGTTCCTCAGTCTGCCAATGACTTGCTATGAATTTGGCAACCCACTTTACCTCTGCATGCCTCAGTTTCTAGCTATAAAGCAGCAGTACTGATTTTTATGTTCCTTGTAAAATGCTTTGATAACAATGACTGTTACCAGGCAAATACACTGTAATACACCCTGCCAAAGGACGGCCACTGCTATGCAACCAAGTAATAGCCTGGCTTAGACATACAGTGAACCTCAGGCAGGGATTGAATCCTAACTGCTCAACCCGTAATCGTATATAACAGCAAATACATCCTTCCCTTGCTGATAGTTCTATTGCTGTCCAGGCACAAGGGTGAAAAATTTGGGAAAAAATTGTAAAAACTCCTGCTAGAGGATAAAATTGTCTGCTAAACTACATCTTCATGTAAACCCAGGTGTGGGAAGCCCCAGCTGTGTTTTCTGCTATCTGTACTTGAGGCTTAGCAGAATTACAGTACAGCAGCTGTCCAGTCCCTTGCAGACCTGACAGGCAACCTGGCAAGGTTTAGGCGGTTCTTCAGATCCCAGCCTTTGTCACTCTGGCCAAGCCTTAAACAAGTGTGCCTGACTATCCTGCGGCTTTAACAGTGTAGAGCGTATGTAAAATATTAGAGGACTCATACCAAAACAAAGCTGATGTGAAGTAAGGCTTGGTCCTACTATGTAGAAAACAGCAGCATCTCTAAAGAGATGCTTCTTGTATTTAGTGTGACCCAAGCTCTCAGGGATTCAGTACTACAGGGAGCACTTAGTTATGGGCTGGTTCTAATAGGCTGGACTGGACAAGGGAGACAGGAGCCAAAACAGCTCTCCTCATAGTGAATCCTATTAGCTATAAATAGCACTCATCGCAAGGAGAGGGTGAGTGCAAGTTTCTTCTGCTAAGATCACTGTAGCAGAGACATTTTTATCACAGATCATGCATGTTATACCAAGGGGAAGAGAGTGGATGCCAGAACAAGACAGTAGTAAGTCTATATTGCCAGAAAATTACATCAACCAGAAAAGCAAACCAAAATCAAACCCAGGCCATTTCCCACAGCAAGGATTCAGATCTCACTGATAGGATGCCATCTAATCACCTCAAGTTTATGAACAGATAGACCAAACCTTGAAGAGTGAGGGAAAAAGACTGTATGTGTGGGAAATCATGAAATACCTACTGCAGATGCTACTCAGCTAAGAACCTACTACTCAAGGGAAAATACTACATGAAGCACTTGGTGAGGGGGCAGGCAATGAGCAGCTGACTAGGGAGAGAATACAGAGCCCTACCTGAACTCCACCAGTTCCTGAGTGCAGATCACTGGGGAGTAGCCGTTCTCACATAGCAAAATATGTAGGTATTTCTCCATGTAGACAGAGCCTTATGTAGTAGCCTTGCTGCTGTTGGGAGACCCTGATTTCAAAACAACCTCTGCTTGTGCTCCTAAAAATTCACTGCCATTTGACTCTCTGGAGAAGAGCCAATCCCAGACCTGTTGTTCAACGTAATCTCTGAGGGGAAAAAATAGCAATTTCAAATGACTCATTGCACACAAACAACTACATAATTAAGATTGCCAGAGGAAATTATCTTCTAACTTGAAAAAGAGAAGGTACATTATTGTTAAGATACATACACATTAATGTCTTGGAGCTGTCAGGCCCATTTCTGGCACAGTTCTGTGTGCCCCATCTGTTTAGAAGAACTGACACAAGTGTGAACACGTATCTCAAATAAACCGCATTTCTTTGCGGAGAGATAACAAGCTGAGGCCACATGGACAGGGTCACCACAGAGAAGACCCTGTCCTCTATGGTTTCCTTGCATTATAAACTACTGCTTTTAGCAGTCACCCATTCCCATGCCACTATCCAGCTGCGGGGCGGGATCGAATTAGCTGCGAATTTAGCTGCCTCAGAGCAGGGTAAGTCTCAATAAACAGCAGGGAAACGCCTTCAAGGCAAGGTAATCCATTAATGAGAAAGGGACAGGAGTTGCGTGATACTCACAGCGGAGTTCACTGCATTTCAACATTCAAACAAAAAGTCATCATGCTTTAGATGTCTATAGCTAACACTGTCCACAACATATTTTGGCCAGGGACTCTGAAAGGGAAGGGAAATACACTGCCTGCACTTGCAATTTATAGGGCCCCTTTACCAGTCTGTGATTATGTTCATCATGGAGAAAACATCAATCTAACAGATAATCTGTGAAGCAAAACAGGCATTACCTGCAGAAAGGACAACACTGCTGCATTCTCCATCGCCACTCAGCTCAGGATGGACAGAGAGGGAAGTGAATGCAGAGGAACAAAAGAAACTTGTCTGTAGCATCTTGGCTTTGTTAGATAACTTTCCAGGCATGGATAATTGACCAAAGGTGCAAGATATAGACACACAATCTTCCAGAGAAACTGGAACTATACCTGGCCTCTAGGTCCCAAGCGTGTGTAGGGTTGCACCTGAGCTCTGCACACACACCAAGGAGCTTGCTAGCAACTTACTTGTAATGCACAGATTTGGAAAGTACATCCTTGTATGTCAAGGTATCTAGGCACCAAAAGAGCCACCTGTCCAGAAAAGATGCTCTATCAAAAGAACAGACGCGGAATCAGCGAGGCAATTCCTGCAATACTGCAATTCACTGCTTGTATTAAATTCAGTCCGACTTTTTATCTTGAATCTGTTTTTATACCCAAACAGTAGGTTTAGTAGCCAGCCACTCCCAGCCTTCTAAGATCATAGTGCTGTGTTGGGATCAGACACCTTGGCACACTCTTTCACATTCAGGGACTTTTATAAATAAGCACCTAAGGTACAAAGAGATAGGGGAGGAAGTACAGTTGGTTGATCAAAACAGAAAGCATGGAATTACAAGGTTTCTCGCTCATTTCCAGTTGTGTTTTTGATGTGATGCATGTCCTTGGCAAGTCACTTAACCTCTCTGTACTGAAAGTTCTGCACTTGCAAAAGTGATTTTAATTTACATTTGCTATAATGTGAACTGTGGCAGAGATCCCAAGAGTGAGACATAAGAGTGAATCTGTTTTTATGGTGGGAGAGGGACCTTTTTCCACAGCTGAGCAGTCTGTTGGTAAAACCAGTCAGTCAGGGTGGGGCTAGCACTGAAGGTAAAACTGCTCTTTGCTCCCATCATTAATTATATTATTAGTATATACAGGATACTATTAGCTTATGCCGGAGAAGGATCTGCTGCCCTTGAGCACCTAAGTGTAAGCTTGAGCTAAAGCAATACCTTTGCTAGCTAAAAATGAGACTGAGGTACGCTGTGGAGGAGGGGATGGAGAATTTAGACAGATAGGCAGAGCAATCAAAGGAGACCTGTGGCTGGTGTGAAGCTATGAGGCTCAAGTTTCGTACCCAGTTTGTTTTCTCCGTGATGATGGGTGCTGTTAAGCCCAGGAGGGATGTTCATTTTCTATGAAGAATGGAGTATGGGGGCAAAACAGTCAGGTGGGGGCTGAGCTTTGCAAGGATAAGGAACCACTAAACACAAACAAAAATAAGCTATGCACTCTTAAGAAAGAATAAAACACACCAAGAGACTATCCTTGCCACCAGATGAGAAAGCAAATAGACAGCTACTGTTTGGTTTCAGCACAAGCCCCCACAATTTTCCTTCCTTTTCAGCTTACAGAGAGGAAATCACACGCCAGCATGGTCTACACGATGCATGGCCAGGCAGTGGCTGCCCAGACATTTTGTACTGAGTCCATAGAGCGTCCAACGGAACTAATTTTTTTGTGCACGCTAAAGAGGGAAGCTGACAGCCATCTGCACTCCCCATGGAGTTACAGGATTCTCATCTCTGGCATTTCTTGGTACTTCTCACTCCTTCTTTTATGATTTATTAGTCTCTGACAGAAGAATAAACAAATCAAAACCGAACACTTTTAAAATTGTATTTTCCTGACCAAGATCAATCACAGTCCCCTAGAGGTTCAACCTACAGAACAAGATGAGGAAAAAAAAAATGCCAGTCTGCTCTTTGTCAGCCTCTCCCAAGAAATGTCCACAAAGCAGATTTCCAGGCTTTCCACCAGCCTTCAGATATTGAGACTTCATATGCTCAGGAGTCAATTATATAAAATACACTGTGCTCCACAACCTTTCTGCAGTTTGTATTATTTAATAGTACAACACTAAAGTGCTGCAAAAAGAATAAAAACTCCAAGCTAAAAGCACCAGCTGTAAACCAGCCACAAACTCTTCAAAAAATTACGCTGATTTGCAGACCCCTGGCTGAGCTGCCCAGTATGCCCTTCTGTTAGTAAGCAGCTCTCCCACCCTGAAATCTCACTCATTTTTCTCCTTCTCTGTTCCCCAAAGCACAGGAAAACATAACAATTCCTAAGAGGTGTTGCACAAAAGCATGCTCCCTTGCCCCGGAAAGGTCTGTGTGAGACTTGGGACATGCATTTACCTCTGTGAAGCCCTCCTGAAGAATATCCAGTAAATTCCCTCTGGCCAAACAAGCAAGCATTCTCCACGAGCCCACAGATGGGCAAGGGTCTCAGAGGACACAAGGCAGATCCTCCAGCTCTGGGTACGATCTCTTCCTCCTCCTCGCAAAGACAAAGAGTTGGAGCTCATCAGGAACCGCATTCATAGTCCCATATGTGCAGCCCGTTACTGCACACAGATAGTTGAGCCAAAGTCAAGGCTTGCACTGGGCATGCTCGAGAGGGAGCTGCTGGGGGAGTAGCGGGAGAGATGTCATACGTTCCTATAGAAACGCTTCAGCTTACAAGATGCAGGCCCAGGACTGAGTTGGGGCAACATCTGAAACCCATTTCCAGCAGTCGTACTCACACAAAACCTGCTGCGTCAAAGAGATTTTCAAACCCACCAAACACAGCAAGCCCTGTATGGCATGGGGGCAGGGAGAGAGTCAAAGAACAGCAAACAGCAGACGCCTTGCTTAGCTAGAAAACCAAAAGGAAAGACTGTAAGAGCTGCCAGCTTTAACACTCAGCAATCATTCTGCAGCCCCAAAGAAACAGCAGCATTGTCAGCAACCTGATAGAGGCAGGAAGCTGCAAACCAGACCACAAAACAGGTCGTAACATTTGCACAGTACTCAGCCTGCTCTACCTGTCCAGGCAATGAAGTCGAAAGAAGAAAAAAGACAGAAAACTTTCAAACTAGAATTCAGTACAATCCCCAGCAAATTTTCTAAATCAATAATAACTGCATTCATTCCAAAAACAAGTATCAAATATCTCCAGGCAATCTCTCAAACTTAATCTCACCTTCCAGGAAATGCCCAGAGGAAAAAAAAAAAAAAAAGGAAAATCTCTCTGAGTGGATGAAGACACCTTCTGTCAGGGGGTCTGGCTGCCAGTCCACAGAGCAACACTGCCATACTGCCCAGTGATACCAGACTGTGCCTTCAGATTTTAAAATATCTGGCAATGTATTTCTAAATGGGAGACACATTTAAAAACAAACATGTTTTTCTGCCTGAGTGTTGAAGCATCTGGAGGAAAAGGCAATTGCATATTAAGTTAAATATTTTACCCTGTCACATATGGAAATGCAGCTAAAATACAGAAAGACAAGCAACAGGTATATTTCCCTCTGTAACCAAACCAAGTAACTAAAAAATGAGTCAGTCCCCACACCTCTATTACTTAAATTTTAAATTATTTATTCATGATTGCCTTGCTTTTCATAATTCAGTGGGAATTGAGATTTTTATGTTTGCATTATTTGGAATATCACATCTGTTAAGCAAAACAACAGATCACTGTGAGGCTTTGCATAAAATCTTGTAAGCTGGCAATGCTGGTGGTTAATGCCTTGATCCAGTTTACTTTTGAGACTCAAAATGCCATTAAATAGACAGCAATAAATATCCCCATTTTTGTGATGCAATTAAGTAGCTTACGCCCTTGCAATTTCAATAACATTTCATAGCAAAACTGACTGCTTTCCCCATCAAACAGAAAGTGACCTAATTTTAAAAAAACAACAACCACAATACACACTCTAAGCCTTTTCTTCGGACTTTATAACGCTATTCTTGGCTAATAATCTCAAAAAAAAAGAGTTACATTTATTATCTGTTTTTCATGGCTGCATAGTAAACATACATTAATAGAAAACTTCTAATATTAACAGGTAAGGATGCTGAGGTCATTTCTGGAACAAAAAAAACAACTCCAGATGAAGTAAAACCATATACACTCTAATGCATAGAGAGGTTGCAGATGGTTGTTAGGTGTTCTCAGATTGTTTTTATAATTTGTTTTATGAATGTGATAGCAGATTAAATATTTTATGCTCATAATCCCTGCAAGCTCCAGATATTTACCCTTGTCCTTTGAGGAGCAGAGAAGCTAAATGCAGGCAGACCCTAGCCACAGACTTTACACTGGCAACATAACCCAAATTTACAGGATTAAAAAAATAAATACGAATAAAGAGGTAGTATGTTCAAAGAGCATAGAAATGCAAAACACAAGCAGGATTTAAACGTAAAATGTACCGTTTAAATCATGTTTAAGATGATACACTGAGACCACCAGTTTGTTTATCATGGCCCACCTCAGTGGCATTTAGTAGGTGTCCTGTTTCATGAGAGCACTTTTAGCATTTGTGCTCCACCCTGTAAGGACTTTAACACATTTGGGCAACAGCAGGATATAGCAGTGCTATTAAGTCACTGCTTGCAGTGCAACCTGCATTTGTCCATAGAGCTTGTATGTTAAGACTTGGCAGGCGTGTCTAGTCTGTCAGGGATGCAGACTGGCTTTGTTCGGAAGTGGAACATGGCTACTTGATCATCTGAACTCAAACCATTTCCAAGGCCTCTGCACAAGATCTCTGTGGCACCACTCCCATTTACATCTTAGTGGTCATATGAGATATATAACACATCCTTCAATCACAGTGTGTTCCCCATGCTATTGCATAGCAGGATGCATTACACGGTGCGATAGTGAGGGGGCTATCAGCCACATCGACTGAGCAGCTGGCTTTGCATATAAACCACACAGAGCCCTGGACTTCCTTTCAGAAACATAGTGACGGATCTATATAAAGATAAAATAGTCAAATGTGGTCCAGAGAAGGGCAATTTCTCCTAGGCCAACTAAATACTGCAAATGAAAAAAACCCACAATTATGTAGTTAATAGTACTGAGAAGTGTTTCTCTCCCCTACTCCCTATACCCTGATTTCCTGGCACAAATCAGAGGACCTAAAGCCAGATGTGTCACCCATAGTACGTACAGTAGTGCCATCCCTGAGAAATGCAGAAATACCTTCTCAGAAGAACATGTTGGCAGAAATGTGAAAAAGTTGGTTTGGATTGGAGAGACTAGTCAAGCCAGATGCCCTACCCTGCCTGCCTTTTGGATCAACCAAGAAAAGCTGGGATTGAAGTCCAAAATTCAGGTGGTCACTTTCAGTCTCATAAGCCTGTTATGGAGCTTCTACCTACTAGAAAACCTACGTAGCGAAAGGCAAGTGTCCTCATTATACGTGCCAGGTTCAGGTACAGGCCAGCTTGCAGTATGTTTTCCATCAGAGATTTTGTCATCAAACATTTGCTTCTACATGGGGGTTCTCATCTTTGAAACAGAACTGCTTTGCTTTGACAATATGTCAGAGAATAGAAACTAGGCCACTTCTGATGGCTAGACTGAGAGGCAGAGTATGCTGAGCCATTCTTCTGTTTATTGTGGTAACAAAAATGCATCTTGGGTGTATATGTGTGCTGAAAATACCTTTTAAAAGTTAAATGCCTGTTTTCCCAGCTTTGTGTTTCACTCAAGTTTCAGGCTTCTCATAACAGGAATCCTATTTTTCTTTCAGTTTTATAACATCATAATAGATGCCTCTGAATGCTATCTTCGCAAGAAACAAACAAAACAGCCTCCCACTAAAACTAATGCTTCATAATTCTCCCTGAAGATGATTCCAAAATGAAGGGGCGGGGGCAACGATATGAAAGGGATGTCCGCAGCAACTGTTCGTGTGCGACTGACTTGCAAAACAAACGTGTAGGATGGCGGTTAGGTTGGTGACATTGCCCTCTCCTGGCCAGTTTCAGCATAACCCTAACCCTCGTACTTGCCCCTGCTGAATTCCGGGCAAGGTGCATGACAAAGCCCTGTTACAAAGCCCATTTCCTGTTGTTGTGATGAGACTGTCGTCCTGTCACAGCAGCAGCACCACCAGTGTCAACACATAAGCCTTGCTTCAAGACTTCCATCCAAGGATTTTAAGGCACTTTATCAATATTCTCTGCTTGTTTTTCTTTAGAAAGATCAATGGCCACAGTTCAGCTCTTCCAAATAAAATTTTGGCTGGGGAAATAAAAGCAAGCGAGGCTGATTCAGAAACAAAGGCTGTGAGGTTTGTGAGGCCATGACTGCTGTAACAGCAAAAAGAGCTGCCTAATGCAAATAACACCTTTGTGTTTCCCCTCTCAACCTCCCCATGAAGTATGCAAAACAGAGGTCAGGCACAAAAAGGACTCCTAGAAACTCACAGAGGATGCAGCAGGCTGTGATTTGTGTTGGGGCACCATGTCCATCAGAGTTCCCATGCTGGATGCCACAGCTCAGCTCAGTGCCAAGGGGAAAGCACCAGCACTCCTTCCCCCTTGAAGCCTGAGGGGGGGAAAGAAATGTATTAAGGAAACAAAGGAAACAATTTTCTTAGAGAACAGACTTACTAATGAAATGTCTGAATATAACTAAAACAAAGGACGAAAGCTGTCGCCTTCTTTCATTGCCTGCAGAAAGTTTACCTAAGGGCTACAGTCTTAAGGAAATTTACACATTTATTTTTTTTTCTTCTGCATGAAAAGTATGTATGGTGGGCAGAATTCCCCTGAAACACATCTGAAAAAGATTCCTGATTACATTGGCTTACACTGCACATAGGATTTAATTATCTCTTCCCATTTGTGGAGGAAGAATCCAAGTTCAACTGAAGTCAAATATGCCAGCCAAAGCTCCACTGGTCCCTAGTGTCAAATATTCGGAGTATTACTTGATTCAGCGTGTTTGGCCCAGACAGCAAAGATTCATAGATTCATAAATAATTCTAGGTAACTTCCAAATACTGGAAGGAATATATTTAGGAATTTTCTTGTAATCTATCTTTGCTTAGTTTTCCTTTGGAAGTCCAGAGTAAACTCTGGTGAAGGGAAAAGTGAGGAAGTTTGGAAGAGCCAACAGAATGGATAATGGTAAGATTCCTTAAGAAAGACTGAATGACAATAGGAATCACTGTTTTCAATAATCATGTAAAGATGGGCAGGAGCGTAACCCTTAGGCAGGTGGTCACTGTTACTTTGTTTGTGTCATCCTGGGACATCTCTAGGGACCGAACGTTAGGGGTAGGACAAGATGGGAGACAGAGGCAGAACCAAGGTGGGTTGCTGAATCTGCTCAGGGTGGAAGTACTTTGGCCTATTCTGCAAAGCAGGGCTGGGAGGGAGCGAGCAGGGGAACCTTGAGGTGTGGAGCCTCAGAGGGTCTGTGTGGCCCCAGGTCTCTGTGGAAGAGGAGCTGGCCCACGGGGGGATTGCAGCATGGGGTTCCCTAGGAGCAGGGGTGTCTTGGGGTGGGGGACTGGGAACAGGCCACCATCCCCAAGGAGCTGGGGAATCCCGGGGGCTGAGGAGCCCCTGGGGAGGGGGTGGCAGAGGAAAAACCAGGGTCCCCATGGGGTGATGTGGGGTGATGTGATGTGGAGTGGTGTGGGTCCCCGCGCCCTGCCGCCCTACCTGACCCCGGCGCGGGCGGGAGGGTGCAGGCCCGGCCCAGGACCGGCCGCGACGCGTCTCCGCTTGCCATGGGGACGGAGGCGGGACTGAGCAGGCCCCGCGCAGGCCCCGCCCGGCCGCACCGGGCCCGCCCGCAGCCGGGGCGGGAGAGCCAGGGCGCGGAGCCCAGCAGCGGGCGTGGACAGCTGCTGGCCGGGGAGAGCCGGTGCCTGGGGACCGCTGAGCCCCACTTCGGGCGGGAGGAGAGCGAGGAGTCCTCCGGCTGGGCCGGCCCCAGACCCCCGGCTCTGCAGTCCTTCAGCCGGGGCCGTCGGTGCGCCCCCAGAGCCCCGGTGCGGCCAGCGGAACACCGCCTCCCCAAAAAGTGCAAATTTATTAGTTAAAACTAAAAATTGCATCTTTAATGTTCAAAGAACATATGATACATTGACACTCATTTAACACCTAAACATAACAACCTCGGGAAAGACAGGAGATAATGCTGTTGGAAGCTTTTATTATTCAGTGCAAAACGAGTCCTTTAGAAAAATGTTTATTGCAGAACATGTGGCTTTCACATTCTATCTATTTAAGGCCTGGTAAACAGGCAAAGTTACTGTACTACTCCTGTTGCTATCCAGAGCATTTGATTGTCTCTAAAATAACGCTGTTCTTCCAGAAACAGCACCGAGTACTAGCTACATATGGAATCTGGAGCTCCTTAGGGAATAGAAGATAAACTACCACTCCAGGTTTTGAGGCACTCCTTAAAAGATAGTTTTTACTGTAGCTCCCATTCGTTCAGAATACAAAAAGGCTGATCCACAGACCAACAAAACTAAGTGAAGTGACTAGTGAAAGCAAGTTCCTCTGAGCCAAACCCAGTTCTACCTGTGTCCATGGCAAAACTGGTTTAACTTGATGGATGTGCAAATTTACACCCCTCCGGGCCCAGGAGCTTGAACTTAGTGTCTGTGCAGCTCGCTGTCCCCCGCCTCAGCTCTCCTGCTGGGTGAGGAAAAACTTCAGTACCACATGCTGTGCATGCCACTGTAATAATGGGCTGTTTCACTTAAATTATTTTTAAAGATGACCTATTGGAGTCCACACCTTCTAGAAAACCTCACTTCTCCCAAAATATAGTCCACATTTAATAATGTTTCTAAAAATCCAATTTCTTGCTATGATGCGGAGGGCTTGACTGGAACTGAAGCCAGTGTCCCTTTGCAGTTCTTGTACCAGCAATTCAGTGCAAGAAGGTATGTAAGTGCTTCCCAGCGTGAACCACATCTGGTAGAACATCTGACAGCTGGGCTAGCAGAACTGAGTGCTAGAGTGTCGCATGACTCCCTGACTCTTCTAAGTAAATCCTGTGCCCATTCAATCTTCCTCAGTTCAAAGGACAGATTTTTGTGCTGGACATGGAGTACATCAAGGAACTTGGAGGAGCAGAAAGAGGAATCCTTGGCACTCAAAAGAACCAGCATTTCCAATAATTTTGTTATTTCGTACCCATTACAAATGAAGGGCCCTCTACTGCAGACCGTACAATGGCCCCACTGAGGTCAGCTGGATAGCATGGGCAAAAAAACCCTTTTAAAGTAGAAAAATATACTGTATCCATTACAAAAAAGGAGCCTTTTCCTGCAAATGTTACTCTGGCCTTACAATAGCCCTGCTGAGGTTTACTGGATAGCATGGGCAAAAAAGAAAAATTGTAGGATTGGTCCTCAAAACACTTGCATCTTAGCAAACACTGCACATACCAGCTTTATTTTTTATAATGAGCAGGAACTCCTTCATGCTTTTTACATTTAGCTGAGCTAAATGCTTTTACATAATATGCAAAATTTTGTATGTTTATAAAATGCACCAGCATGTCCATTTTTAAACACTGGCAATAAACAGGTTGTTCCATAATCTGCATTTAGCTATGCAGACACAATGTGCCAAGCATTGATTTATAGTGCCTGAAGATACTGCCTGGGAGCCCTGTTCAACTGCCAGTGCTGCAACTGCCAAATTCAGTCCAGTGGCAGAAGCCTTTTGAATGATTGCTATACTGCATTACTTACATTATTTTAAATCTATAAACAAAGTCTCAATGTGGTTAAGAGAAAACACCACATGCTCTACGTTACTGGGTTTTATAACTAAAGCTGACAGTATGAAGTAAGAAAATATGGAGGAAAAGTCCAAAGCCCTCTCTAAAATTGACCAGGATTCATTCCCAGTATCTCAGGCATGCAGACAGCTGCTGTACTCTAAGGACTGGATAACTGCCCTAAATATAGACAATGGCTTTTAAATGGCTGCCTCGTAGTTCAATTGCAAATTTTCCTTGTTTCATTTCCAGTCAGAGGCAAGAGCTCACTACGTACTTCTGTGCATGTTGGGGTAAGGATGCATATCTGTACAGCCCTTCAGTGAAAGAAATTGTTCTGTACCTTTCAGTTAATTCTGCAATTCTGCCCTTGGTTTTAGTGTACTGTGCATGGTTATAAAACTGCTTTTTGAGAAAAGGGGATGCACATAGTGCATGACCACAGTTACATCAGCAGGTGTTGGAGGAAGACGGTGCAGTAGACACTGTTAAAGGTTTCATGCCATTTCTTCACAGGATCATCCACACGTGACTCTGCACATTGCAGAATTTTCTTAACGTTGACATAAAATCCTGTGGCAACATCCCCCTTGTCCCAGTATTGAATCCTGCATGCCATGTTCCCAAATCCATCTGCAGAGCAGCACTCAGCTGGTCCTGTCTCACAGCAGAAACTTTCTCACTGCAGCTCTGAGCTGTGCTTTTAGCCTTCATCAGCCAAGGAGTGGCTCTGTCTCCTCACAGTGCTGGGAAGAGATGGGCTGCCAGCTTCAGAGGCAACTCTTCCAAGAGGAAGAGGTGGTTTTTGTTAGCAGAATCAGATAGGAAACTACTCATCATGTGAGAATAAATAAGTCTGTGTCCTCCGAAGAGAAATGCAGGTGGAAGATACAGCCTCTCTGCATTTTCTTAAGGAGACTTGATGTTTCCATGAGGTTAGCTTGCATCTACAGCATCTCTAAGTCTGTGAAAGCCTTTTGCTCCTGAAGGAGAAGGGGCCATCGAGCCTTTTATACCAGGGTCCCATTCTTACTGTCATATTTCAGCCTGGGTCGGGGGAAGTTGAGGGTGGCATACTCTGTAGCATTCTGCATTTGTAAGTTCTTCACCTCTGCTGCAGAGCGCTCCCGGACCTTGGTGAACACTTGGATGTCTGCATAATGAATGCTGTCATCCTGCTTCACACTCTTGGGTTTACTCACAGTGGCGTAGACAGGAAACTCTGGCACATCTTCATACATTGGAGCCTTTGGGGAGAAAGAGCTCTGGAAAGTCAGCTCTCTGGGCTGCTGCTATACATGCCTTCCCCTGACTAGGCAGAGACACCATACGTGCTGCCCCAAGCCCATCCAGCCCTCTGACACCTCAGTCTCAGAGAGACACTTCATCCTACTGCTTCCACTGCACTTTGGGGGAAAAAAATGGGCCCACATCACTGTACAGCAATGCACATTGTTCCCACAACCACTAAAGCCTATACAGGATGAGATGCTTCATGGCCCTGAATAAACTGTCCTATGTGCTTCCAACCAATCTAACCTAGGAAGTGGTGGTCAGTCAGCTCTTTCTTCTCAATATATGGTTAGGAAAACAACTCTGGAAAGCTTTTACCTTCCTGTCAGGCTGATGCTGTTGGGTCTCCTGTCTCACATTAGTTCCTGAAAAAAAACCACCAGCAGATCAGGTTAACACAACTGTTTATTGTTCTACCTTTGAATGCAGAAATGCAGTCTGGCCCATGGGCTCTCCCTGCTGGACACAAATCAAACCTCCCCCTCATCTGACACCCTCAACTCTGATGCTGTCTCTGAGGACTGCCTCCAAAAAAGAAAGTCTGGGCTTGTTTCTTTGGAAAAAATAAGGTTTCTGTGGATGACAACATGCTGTGGACCGCGATGTTCTTGGCAGAACCTAGGAGGACAGACACAGCACAGAGAGCTTCCTTGTCAGGCCCTTGGAGAAGTCAGATCCAGTTTTAACTTTGTTATTTCCTTTGCTGCCTGGCAAACATAATTTGCCCAGCATGATCCAAAGGCCACAGGACACAACTGGGCTACTTAGGAAATGCAGGACGGGGTGGGGGCGGGGACGGACAGGACTGATGTCAGATGGATGTTTGCAGCTCTTACAGAATTTTGATGCAGCTTCTGCTATTCTGCCATTTGAGAGTACTTACACATGTTTTGATGTGAGACTCTGGTATTTTAAAGATATTGCTGAAGTCCCTTCCCTCCCCCTTATCAAGTCCCATGGCACATCTTTGCTTTAAGGTTTAAAGAAATCTTGCCTCTTGCTTCTACCAAACTTCTCTTGAGGAAAATTAGGTAAAAAGAGTATGGGAGGGGATCTCAGCCTCAGGGATCCAGTTCACAGTCAGCAGTGACTAGTATCAGCTAACTAGGGTCTCAGTCATGCCCCTCTTCTTGTCCTCTAAAGCATTTTTACAAATCCTTACCTTGTTTTTCTTTCTTTCTTTTAAAAGGTGAAGGACAATTCCTGAAATCAGAGAGAGATGTCAGCCCTGAAAATCCCCGGCCTCTGCTCTCATAACATGCAAACCCAAATACACCACCCCAGGATACCACATCTGTGGGTAATAAGACAGGCTCAAGAAGCATCTCAGAGAAGAGCTATTGAGCCAAGCCAGAACCTGAGTGACTGTTCCAGGAAAAAAGTCCAAAGGGGAGACATGGGAATGTGTTTCCTTCTTCTGTGACACACCTACCATACCCCACAGGCAACCCCAGGTCTGCTTGCCCTTCAGCCCTGCCTGGCTGTCCAATATGCACATGCATCAGAGTGAATGAGAAATTTCACTGTAGCTTTGCAACTACATCTCCACAGCTCTATGACCAATGATGCAGGGTGCAGAGCATGATCTCAACTGACACGAAACCCTTCTCTTAGGGCCAGATGCTCTGATAGCCCTGTACCGTGTGCTTTGGACCCCTTGCCCAAGGTGCAGCTGTGCACAGACCTTGTGCTAATGCAGTGTTTCAGACAGTTTTCCTGTTCTCAGTTTTCCACTTAAAACACAACCAAACCAAACCAGTTATGCACACACCATGCCAAACCCTAATCTCAGATGACCTGTGTGACCAGAAAGAGACACGCCAAATACAGCTATATTCTAGCCATGGAATAAGCAGGAGCCAAACTCATTCCAGCTGTAACAACAAAGCCAGGAGCTGAGCTCCTGCGGGCTGGTGCTGGCAGGGGAGCGCAGGCAGAGCAGAGACGTGTCACATTGTGGTCCAGATGCATGAAGGAAATGTTATCGTTGCAGCATGCTCGGAGGGCTGGAGGAGAGCAGGTGCCAGCCCTTGTACGGCTCCTCGTGTGTATGCGTGTCCATCTGGTCCTGGCGGCCAACCAGCACGGTGTGCAGCTGAGGGTCTCACACAGGTCTGTGTTTCTGCCACAGCGCAGGCAGCAACTGAAAGTGGGCAGCTAGTGCTTTTAATGAGGCTACAGAGTTACCAGATGGTTCTCAAGAAGCATTAGGTGTCCCACAGTGTGTGCATTTGCCAGAGAGTCCTGCCACAGGCAGGAACAATGCACTGCCTGAGGCAGACCTCTGCCTTTGCCGGCTTTTAGAGGCAGTTTCAATGGGTGGGTGAGCAGGACAGTGTGTGCGGTAATGCCTTTCGCACTCTAATGGCAAAACAAAACAAAAAAAGCATGAATGTGGGCAAAGAACATTATCAGTAATGATTAACCAGGCTTGTTAGACCTGGGAAGTCAAAGGCAGCTTTGGGGAAGGCAGGATGGCCATGCGCCTGTGCAAAAAGATGCAGCACTGCTTCTCGTGTCTCTGCTGTGTGCTGCTCCACAGAGGCACCAATGGCCCTCCAGTCCTTGATGGACAAAACTGAGGGGGGCTGCACCCAGGAGTTAGAGACCTAGCTCAGGGCGGCATTGCTTTGTCTTGTGGTGGTTTGCACTTGGCTGTTGCAACTCCCTCCTCCACTGTCTATGAGCTTGTGGGGTCACCAGGGCCCTCCTTGCCAAGGCTTGTGTGCTAGGGCACTTTGTACTCAGGCACATTGTGCAATGTAATTAAAATAGCACCATTTGAAGCAAAATCGGCAGGATCTATATCCTATTTCCTAGTGGGCAGGTTGCAGTATCAGTTTTCCAAGCTGCTCTTGCTTGTTTTGGTTGTCTGCCTTTGTAGAGAGAGCATTAGCAGCCAGCGTGTAGGCTGAAGCTATTCTGAGGCTGTCTGCAGGCTAATCACAGCCAGGCAGGAGACGGCATCTCCCAGCTTCAGATCTGTGGTAATTAGGACGGATGTGGCAAGGGAAACAAGAGTAGAGCAAACCTCTCCCCTCTTCTCAAAACCAGGTCAGACATGTTGTAACTAACTCACAGCCTGCCAGGAGCACATTGTATTCTACATGACAGCACACATGTCCCCGCTCCTGTATTGCTTCTTTCTCTTTCCCCGTGTCAATGCCAACCTGATTTCTGCCCTACGTAAGCTTGCTGTAATGGCTTTTCTTTAAAGACTCCAGGAACCTTCTCAGTCTCTTGCTCCTTGCTCTGTAGCGATCATGGCAAGGATCTTCTGTCCAGGAGAAGGTGGGCATCTACCTCCTCTAAGCCCTTTTGCAAGTCTCAGCTTTATTTAGGAAGCCCATCTCTTTGCTGATACAGCTATGGTGCTAAGAAAATATACAGAACTAAAAGCAGTATATATGAAATACCTGAACTAAAATTAAGTACCATTTTTTTCCTCTGTTACAAAGGCAAACCTATGAATCGTGCAAACTTCTGCAGCAGGGCTTCAGTGCACCAGTCTGCTCTTGATTGTGGCCCTCTGTAGGTGTCTCCCAAGCCCATGTTACCAACTGCACATTGCCATTTGCCTTCCTCTTTCCTCGCTAAGAGCCCGTTTGAGTAGCCTGCACAGTACAGGGACAGCCTGGGAGCCTGAGGCCCTTCTTCATCCATGTGTTTTCATGTGCAGGACAGGGAAAGATGCTCCTGGGGAGAGAGCTCTGCCTTCTCACTGCACAGTCTGTAAGGCAGATGTTAGTACTTGAGTCCCACAAGGGTGGTTGGTGTCAAAAGTGTCTTTGGCCAGAGCTTTTCCCTCTGCTGCAGGAATCTGCCAGAAGGTAGTATTGACACCATCAGAAGAAATACCATTCCAGCTTCTTACTTTCCATGCAGCCCCTGGGAAAAAATCAAGTGGGACCCAGGAGTCCTGATCCAGTAGCCTTGGGGGAGCAGAATTTGATGTTGCCCCTAGCGAAGCCAGCCTGCCATCATGCTGCTCCCCAAAGGGAGCAGAAAGCTGCTCTCCTGCCTGGCCCTGCGTAGATGAGTGACCTTCAGATTCTGGTTTATACTTCCTTTTGGAGGCAGAAGTGTTTGTGCATGGCCTGGCATTGTCTGGATGTGAAAGTGCCACCACAGTATATGCTGTAATGCTAGTGTTTGTAATTCAGAGTCTCTGGCTTTGCCAGCCCACGCTGTAGCAAGGTTCTCTCCACCACACAGCATCAGTAGTGTGGCTGGCAACTGAAGCTCTGCTCAAGGAAACCAGCCTGTGCCCCAGGCTTTCCCTGATCAGGCCCTTGTCCCTTGCAGGAATGAAGCTGATGTCCTGCATACCTCATTTACCCTATGCCGCAGAGTATAGAAAGTGGAAAAAGGGACTTTTGGTGAGGAACATATCAAGAAACAGCCTTCCATCTCCCACCTACAGCTCCTTTTCCTAAATCCCGAACTCCTCTGCCCTCCAGCTCAGGGCAGAGGTTGGAAGGACCTCGGTGCCCTGAACCTCTTCCCCTGCTTCAACCACTAGGTGATGCTGTGCCTCTTGTAATTATTAAAAAGCGCTGATGAATTCCGCATACTTTTAACATATGCAGTGTTGGAGAGAATGTCCTCGGAGCTTCATCTGATATTCATGCTCTCCCCCTTGTACCACACTCAGAGCTGAAAATATTTCCACTTGGCACCAAATGATTCTCCACTGTGTCCTTTTTCTGTAAGCAGGAGATCCAGGGCACAACATAAGCCAGGAGGGATTAAACTGTCATCCTCCCTCCCAGGGAAAAAGAGCAACATCATCTGAAAAACGTGGCCAGGATTTCCCAAGTGCAAATAAAGCCCAGACTGACACAGGCAGGGAGAGGGGCTGGAGGAGCTAAGCACAGGATGAGGTAGCTGACCCACGAGCCTGTAGTACCAGCGCTGCCCCAAGGGACCTCTCCCTGAAGTATGCCAAAGGAACACATAATGGTGTCTACCTGGCTGGAGAATAGTGAGGCAAGGACAGGGATTTTAACTAGATCCTTCCTAGAAATGAGCTATTGTCAGCTGCTGGCATGGCTGCGGGAACCCAAGCTGCCAGTCCCGGGAGGTGCCACAGCCCATCTGGACAGAGAGATGTGAGCAACAAAGCCCCTTTGCCTCTCTCAATCATGCCTTTGGCAGGCAGGGGCTCCCCCAGCCTCCCATCCCTGTCCCTGTCCTGGCACATCAGTGACCCCACGCCCCTGCTCTCTGTTTCTGTGTGCTCTGGTAAGGTGCACGGCTAAGAGCCAGCTGGGAGACCTGGCAAATCCAGTGCAAGGGAGTAAAGCTTGCCAAGTCCACCCAAACTTCCACTCGGTCTGCCCAGAGCTTTGTCTGCCATCCCTACACCTGGCGATGCCGTACTCACTGTGGTCGCCTGCAGCTGCAGAGGTTGCCCATGTCGCTCCTTTCTCCATGAAGCAGAAGCGTTTTCTGGACAGGGAGAGCTTGTATTTCCTGGTTCCTGCTCAGCCCCTGGCTATTCCAAGGGAGTGTCTGGCAGTGTCGGATTTCTCTCCATCGCTGCAGCGACGCTGTGCTAGGCCCGTGCATGCCATCTACCGGAGGGCTTGCCCGGGGCTTGCCCTCACCTCTTGCTACCCAGGGAGGAAAGGGCGAGGTGACAGCATGCCTCCAGGCCTCAGCCCTGGGGCTAACGTTCTGCTTTGTACACTGGGTGCCCCTCCGCTATCCCTCTCTCCAACCAGTGCCATCCTGCTGATAGCAACAGTGATGCAAAAGAGGATGGAGGAGGGACTTCAAATGTTCCTGAACAAAGGAGAAAGCCCGAGGTGAGACCTCTCAGTGCTATTCCTGCTGTTCATCATTGCATCTCAAGCAGGATGTCAGACAAATGTGTGGTATGGGCAGGTATCATCTGGGAAAGAAAGCGTATCTTCTTGGGAGGGAGGTGATGCTCCAGCGAAAGTGAGAGCAGGCTTGCAGGTCTGCTCTCAGCTGAGCTCTAGTGCTGCTGCTGCTTCTGCTGCAGGCAGAAAGGTGTATGCAACCTGAGGGATATTACTTGGAATGCAGGTGGGTTTTTTAAGATACTGAGATTTGTGCTTTTGAGAATGACAGGATCCCATGAGGGACCTTGCATCATTAAGGACCCGCAATACAACTCTTAGGCTTATCCCTCCACATGTCAAATAGGAACATTAATGTGCAGTTTACCTCTCTACCAGTGTTGAGAGCCCTTCAGACTGTGGCTGGTCGTTCTTGGGCTTAATGTCAGGTAGCTGGTCTCTAGCAGCTCTAAGACAGCTGATACCTAATACTGAAAGATACCATATTAATGTAGTCCTTGAGCAGAAACTGTGCTCCACAGCTTTGATTTGGCAGTCAGCTCCAGCTCTGTGCAGGCCTGAATGCCTTGTGGGACATGCTGACAAGTGGGTAAGTATTAATTCACCTTTCTGGTGAGCTATCTCAGGAACCAGCCCCAGTCCCCTACTCCTGCAGCTGTACCCACACTCTCAGACAGGCTCACAGCATCATTTATCATCTGCCCAAGTGCAGAACAAAGCTTGTACCTGTCCAGAAGTGGCAGGAGCAGAAGGGTTCTGCTTTGGAAGGACCACGGGGTACAGCTGCTCTCTTAGCTGAATCCTGAATGACCTGCACTGTGACCAGCAGAGCCTGAGTCTTGCTCTGAAACTGCCTGCACCACATCACCCTGGGAAGAATTTAGGATTAGATTTATGCAGGCAGATAGGATTTACACCTAGTCCCAACAGGACCATGTTCTCAGGGTCCTGCAAAGACCGGGTGGTCTCAGGAGTCTAGCCCTGCTTGGGAAGTTGCAAACTGTGTGTCTCTGGGTTTGCCACAGACACTGTTGATTTAGTGAGCCAGTGTCTGTTTTGATTTCTGGGATAACTTGGGCTTTGTCACTTTGTGGAGAAGGAAAAAAAAAAAAAGGCTGAGAGTCTGTTCCCATCAGCCCCTTTCACAAATACTGGAGCTGCTGGTTTGAGCTCCACCAGAGAAACAGAAAGGCATCAAAAACATTGGCAGAGCTGAAGAGCATTTGGCTGCCACTCTGCATTCCCTCCTTGGTCTGTGTCTGCAGGGATGAAAGAGAGCATGGCTTCCAGCACTTCTGCTCAGCAAACCAATCAGGCTATTTTGTGCAAAGTCTGCCAGGGTGCAAAGGAACAGCCCAGTGGCTGGCACCAGGCAGTGCCAGCCCCTCTCACTGCATCACTGATCAGGGCAGCTGTCTTCATGCACTCAGGGACATCGTCTGGGTAACAGGCTGTGCAACTGGCACAGGACAAGCCTGCAAATGCCCAGCAATAGAGAATGAACTCGTTGGAGGGCAAAGACGTGGCTAATAAAAGCCAGAGGGAGAACAGAACTGTGTAATGACTACTAACGACATGCATTTCTATTGCAATAGTGTCAAGGTACCTCAGACATTGAGGGACTGGGACCACACTGTGATAGGTGTGGTACAGGCACATAACAAGTTGGCATTGTCTATAAAAAATGAAGGAGAGAACTCTGAAGTGTTTTGGGCTCTTGTCTTAAAATCCACTCTCTCAGTGCAGCCCTAGCCCTGCCCCATGCTGTTTTCAGCCTTCAGTGGTTCAGCAACGCGCAATCCTTGTGTTGTAGAGTCAAAGCAAGGCCAGATGGCATTTAATGCTCTAGCGTGTGCCGTGTCTGCATTGTGTGTGTATGTGCACTCTTTCAGCCCTTTGCACAGCTTGCAGGTCATATGTTGGCCATCCTCCCTATCCCCAGTCCAGTGAAGATGTTTATCCTAGGGACAAGAGGCCTGCAGTGAGCAAGGGGACCATTGATCCTTCTTACCAGCACAGAAGATGCCAGATCAGAGGCAAAGAAAAGCGTTTCATAGCTGCTACTCTGAAGTGAATCCTTTAATGGTAGGGCACAAAGGAAATTATGGCTGTGCCTGAGCCCATACGCAGACACAGGTCTCTGCGCTCACCACAGGGATGTGGGCTCAAGAGCTCAGCCCTCCTGGAACTCAGGTGTGTGCTGCTGTGAATGGGATGCGGTATGTATCTGGTGCAGTGTATGAGGCTGATGCAGTGTGCGAGGCTGATGCAGTGTGCACTGAGGAGCAGAGAGAGGCTTGAAGGCAGGGGAGCAGTTGAGGACTGGGCTGTTCCTGCCCTTACAAGCAGCTGCTTCAGGTGATTGAAAGTCACTAGTCCAGGATTATCTTTGGAATTATTATTAATGACTTAGACAAAGCCCATTGGAAAGATGATTTTTATTTTTTCAGTGTCTGAAATACTTACTGGCAGCAGCTTATCTGGTCCTACTTCACGAGTAAGGGCATCCCTCAGTGATACAGACTGTGAGTGTGAGTATCTGATCTGCACCGGTGGGGGATGGAGGCTTAGCCATCCCATTTGCTCTCATGAAGCTGGCAGGCAGGGCTGCTCTTAATTTAACTCTGATCCTCATTGCTGGCAGGGACCCTGAGAGGTAGAAAATAGCTACACAGTGATTCACTCTGGTCTAGATACCATGTTGCCTGGCAAGGGTGAAAGAGCAGTCTTATACCAGTGTTTCAGCAACTGAGGAGGTATGCTGCATGGGATAGAGTCCTGAGCACGGCATTTCTGGCCCTATGTATACATGGAGGCAAAGTGCAGAAGCCCACAGGTCATATCCCAGCAGGGAGAGGGAGAAGCTCTGTCACAGGGACTTCGGAAACTCCTCTCTCCTCTGTGGGAGGGCTGCACAGAGGCATGTCAGGGACCCCCATATTTGTCTAGTGACGCAGCATTTTGGCTGCTTTAATTGGCTCTAATAAGACAAGGATTGCAACTGGCACCTGCTGAGCTGTCAGGGCCATCCAAAGCAGCAGCTGCCACTGACAGCAGCACACACGATTCCTGGCCCAACATCACAAGACTATGGAGACATGTAGACCGTAGCATCACGGTATCTGCAAAAGGGACCAAATTCATCCCCTCTATGGCTCTACAGAGAGTGTTGGGATACCATCAAGGCACTTGGGATCTGAGTAGAGCCTTTCTCTTCAGCATTCTGGGGTTCACTCCCCTCACAAGGGGTGAAAAGTGTCCCATAAACTAGAGGACTGAAGCAAGCAAATACCATGGCTTGGCACTTTTTTAACTTGGGCTAACTCCAGCTGCATGTCTGGAAACGCGCAGGGAGCTTCCAAGAGCCCATCACTCTACATATTTTCTCCTTGGGACTACTGCCCACTGATGGCTCCCTACAACAGCAAGCAACTCCAGCTGCACCTGAACCAGGAGGGCTAATCACAGAGGTCCTCCTGGCTGCCCCATGGACAGAGTCCCTGCAAGTCCCCACTGATGCCGTTTCCACAGATGAGCTCAGTGTGAACTCTCCGCACTCTGCTCCCCACATCTGGAGCAGCTACGGCACTGTCCATCCTTCCTGCTGCAGAGTAGCTTGGCCAGAAGCAACATGAATCCAAGGCAAACAAGAGAAGATCAGAGGCAGATTTATTCCTCTTTCCTCCTGAGAGCTGCAGGCACTTTTACAGACCAACAAGCACCTTCCATCTCCATAGAGGTCAGCCACCATCTCAGAAGCGAGGCACTGGGATCATCTCTTCCCTCTTCCCAGTATCCTTCTGGGCTAGAGCACAGTGGCTGTTTAACAGTCCACTACGACATAGCCTCACAGTTTAGGGTAAGAGTGACCCTTGCCATTTGGGGTGAGAGAAGAGCACCCTGCATGGTGTTCAGTGAGCACTTGACCTAGGAGAAAACTTGCATTACAGTCCCTCACACTAAAAATTTAGCCCCCTCTTTTTTCAGTTCCAAGTCCCTTTTTCCAGCCATCAGTCTTAAGATGCAGAAGTCTGGCATATATGTGGCTGCCTCACAGCCCTGCTAAACACTGATGGTGAGAAAAAAGGGTCTGGCACCATGGATTCCCCACCCCTTTCCCCCCCGCCTTCCCTGTGCAAGCCCAGATCTGCCCTTTAGGACTCTTCCTTCCCTTTTCCTTCCTCAGACTGTTCTTCTTTCCCCACTGGCTGCTCCTGTTGGGTTATCTTCACCTCGTTGACTCTGGCCTTCACTTCCCTTCCTGTCCGGGGAGCCACAATGCTTAAGATGCCATCGTGGGACAACGTGGCTCTCACCAGCAAGGGGTCGACATCCAGAGGGAGGATGTAGGTCCTGGTGAACTCTCGGGAGATGAAGCCATGACGGTCAGCCTTCTGTGGGTGCTGCCCCATCACCTCCAGCAGGTTGTCTATGGTGCGGACAGTGAGCTCATCCGGCAGGAAGTGACAGACATCCAGGAACACCTGGAATTTGTGCTCATTGAGGCTGATCTCAGAGGTGCCTCGATCCAACTGCTTATTGATCCGAGGCCTGATGTAGTAGCCGTGGTACAGGGCAGGGGCTAAAATCTCACATGGGGACACACCTGAAAATGACACAGTGAGGAGTGTGGGGTTTCCAGGGGAATGAGCTGGAGAAGGATGGTTGGCAGCAGATAGGGGAAGGAGACAGGAAAAGGCTGAGACCTGGCAAACACCTTGGTTTTACTACCACCTCAGCACAATATGGATGGAATCTCTTGCAGTTCCTACCTTTGTGTCTCTAAAACACACACAGAGCCAGTTGCCTGCCAACCACTGCCTCTCACCACACAGCTGGCAGCTGCCAGCAAGCCAAAGAGCTGGCATCCAGCTTGCCTGCTGGGTGGACAAAGAGGGACTGGTAGGTGCATTGGGTGCTCTGCAGTGCAAAGCCCACAGCCAGGGATGGGCATGGAAAATGCTGATGGTGAAGAAACTGCCCTGAAGAACTAAAGCCCTTTTGTGTACTATTATCCAGGGGGCTTTCCTTGGAGCTTTTTTCCTTTTCACACTGTTGTGCTGGTGCTGAATGGTTCTGCTGCTGCCCACATTCCTTCCCCTCTGCCAGCCACTGCCAGGCTTTGTGCTGAACACCCCAGCTCAGCTTTTCTCCACAGCCCCCGGCTGCAAAAACTCCATCCCCCAACCCCCCTGGAGCATTTTGCTCCATGTTTGCACAGCATATGCATGAATGCCAGATCATTAGGGGCATGAGGAAGGCACAGGAGAGACAGCAGTAGGCATGGATGAAGGAAGTGGACCTGAAGAGAGAGACCCTGGCTATTCCCCTGATATTCCCCTCCTGATTAGGCCTAAATCCTTATGCTCAAAATCCTTGGCTCCTGCTCTGGAGCTCAGTCTCCCCAGGGGGACTCCACCAATGCTCCTGCACCAGAGGAGAATAAGGTGCTGGGGGGGATCCCATGTCCTTTCTTACCTTCTCCAAAGTTTTGGTCGTAGATCTTGCTAGGGTTGGCAAACTCGTACTCCGAACTCATGGGATAGGCGTGGGGGACAGTCCGTGCAGCCATGGTGTGTCTGGGAAGGGGACCTTCCAAGCACTCACTGTCTCTGAGAGTGAAGGCTGCAGATTGCAAGGTTTTAATTGGACGAATTCCACAGGGAGGAGTGTGTGATAAAAAGATGGACCAAAATAGCCACACGCACAGGCCCCAGGATGCCTCGCCAGGGTGACGAGGGAAGCTTCTCACTGCATTCCAGCAGGCAGTGCAGGCAGTGCCTGCAGTCAGGGACGCCTCAGGAAAATCCTGCACCTCCTCCCAGCCTCGAAGATCCCCTCCTTGAGCAGGGGGTGCAGGAGGCAAACAGGCAGCCAAATACAGCAGGGAGGCACAGAGGTGATCTGAGGGAGGCTGAAGTAGGAGAAAGCAGGACAGACCCCAGGCTCTGCTGCCTCGGGTGCCTCCAAAGGAAAGGGCCAGCAAGAAGGCGCATTGTTTAAGGAGTCCTTGACATTGGTCCTGCTGATCCTAAAGCACCCCAGGGGGACAGGGCATTAGCTAATGCTGGCTCGTGCTTGATCTGGTCGTGCAGTCACATGAAGTCACTATCACACCCATCGCCCCACTGTGAGCTTAGGGCCCAAATCAGCCCCTCCAGTACCCTGCACAAAGGAGCTTGACTTTCACAGAGTCCCAGAGGACAGTTCAAGCCTTTTGTTCCTATGGGTACTGAAGTGCTGGAGGTAGTTAAGCAGGGCTAGACAGGATACAGATCCCACTACTGACTCATCTACATCCTGCTGCAAACTGGCTGTCTAGACTCTTCCTGACCATGGCTTTGGCACAGTGTAATAAGACCCAAAGAAATACTTGTGCCAGTGATCATGAGTTAACCAGGGATCTGAAGCTGGCATAGATCCATTTTTATTGAACTCAGGGTAGGGGGGGCGGGGAGTAGTGCCCAGTTAAGGTTCTCATACCCTGAAACCAGAGATTTCTTTGAGTCCATGTCCCTGCAGTGTGAGAGAGCAGGTGCAATGCTGTTGATGTAATGGGGAGTTGGTGAAGTTATTTATGGCATGAGCTGTTGCACAGAGCAAATTCTGCTCCCTATTCTTGCAGGCAAGCTGAGAGGAAGAGGATCAGACCCTTTTGCAAAGGACTGGTGGTCCTAGCAGTAAGAATGATATGTCTCTGAGCCAGCAATGGTATTTAAGTTGCAAGCTCTCAGAGGCGGAGTCTAGTTCTTGCTGTTTAAAGACAGTTGCTAGGCTGAACCCATTCCCATGATTTAGGTTCACAGACAAGGCAGGAATTAAAATATATGTGTGAATTAAGACATATCAGGAGCATAATTATAGGAAATCAGCTTGCTGCAAGGGCACAGGCAGACAGAGGTAGCTTGCATCCCTGAGAAGGCATGGCTTAGTGCAGCAGCATAGAGGCTGTTAGCATGCTGGTTTATCTCTGCTCACACCCCTCTGGAGTACTCAGTGTTAGGCTCTTCTGTGCTTTCCAGCAAAGTGGTTTCTGTAGTGGGCAAAACATGGGAGATGCTGGGCTGCAGAACTGTGGAAAAAGCCATCCTTCATTCGCATGCACACCACTGGGCATGCACGGAGGCATTGGGGCTTACTGGGCTGCAGAGAGCAGCACTGCCAGGGGTATCTCAGCAAAGACCTCCAAGGGTCTTTCCTGCCCTCTGAATAAAGCAGGCCAGTGGCTTCCTTTCCCTTAAGAAAAAGCAGACTTCTTCCGAGACTGGTGGGTGATGTGGGGAGCTGAAGTCTCAGTGCTGGCATTGGGAACAACGGCCCCTTGTCATTTTCCCTGTAAGCCAAAGATAGGAACTGCATTGATCCTGCTGGCATCCAAAGCAGCTGGGAACATCCGCCAAGCCTGCCTGGGACTCAGGAGATAAACAGCACGTGGGGAGTGGGGCGGGCAGCTGGGCAGTTTGGCTTCTTGCTGCCCCATTAGGATCCTTTTCTTCTTCTCCCCTTCCCCCTCCTCCTCAGCAGTGTGTTCAAATCCCCCAGACAGCTACTGGGCACCACTGAAGGGACCAGCCCAGAAGTGGGACAATAAAATCCCTGACACCACTGTTCAGGAGGCCTCTGGGCAGAGGGGGGGTGGTGGGGGGGGTGGGAGGGAAGGCCAGGCCAGCTGCACGGGTATAAAGCTGTCCCACACTCCCAGCACAGAACTGCAGCACAGTTGTTTGCCAGGCTCCTCCAGAGCACTCCAATGGATATCACCATTCATAATCCCCTGATCCGCAGACCTCTGTTTTCTTGGTTGGCACCGAGTCGTATCTTTGACCAGATTTTCGGAGAGCATCTGCAGGAGTCAGAGCTTTTCCCTGCTTCCCCCAGCTTCAGTCCCTTCCTGATGAGATCCCCCTTTTTTCGGATGCCCAGTTGGCTAGAGACGGGACTCTCTGAGGTAATCTTCCCTTCTTAATGCTCTTTGTTATTGCTGTGTGCACACCCTGATGGGTCTGGAGCTGGAGACCTGTGAGAGCTGAGAGCTTGGAAGCTGCTCATAGGTGGTTATTGGGAAAAGGCTGGGGAAAACAGTGCTGTGTTTGTGTCTCTGCTCTTCTGCATTAGGCAAGAACCTCTTCATGCTCTGCTAATCATTTGTGACTGAGAGCAAGTACTGCCATAGTGTTAAGAATAAAGGCAAACTGAGCTGAGCGTGAGGCAAATGACGGTAAGAGCTGATGGAAGAAAGGAGGAAGCCTAATTTCCTTTTCTGCTGTGCAAAACTTTCAGTCCCACTCCCTCAAGACAGGCAAACAGCACAGGCGTAGTGGGCAGGGGTAGCAGGATCCTCATGTCAGGTGGTGTGGGAGCTCATGGTTGCTGAGGAAAAAGGGTCCTATTTTAAAGAATCACAGCTGAGGAAAGCAGCATTTTAAGTAAGATACAGGACCCAAAGGATACTGAAGCAGGCATCTGCTTGCTTCAGGGGCTGAGCCAAGAGTCACGCAGTTCGAACAACCTTGCCTGTTCTGCAAGTCAACTGTCTTATTTATAAGTAACTTGTAGAGCTATTCTAAGCCAAAGGAGTGAGAGGAAAGTATTTTTTTAATCTTTGCATAACGTTTCCCTTGATTTATTGACCTGGATCTGGCTGTCCACTAGAGCAGCAATAATAAACACCACAGATAAAAATGTCTGACTATCTCAGTGGAGAAATCTTCACAAATAATCTGGAAGGAGGAGCATGCACTTAGGCTCCTAGGTCAAACTCCGGAAACCAGTAAGTATAGAGCTGGCACAGATGTTGCCTCCACATCCCACAGCAAAGCTCCAGGATTCAGATTAAGAGAATCTTTTCCTCACTCACAAGGAAAACATTTATCCCATGTCAAGAGATCAAAAGAAAGCATTCCCATTTTAGATACTGTATTGATGGGCACTAATGTAACAGGGCAGCAAGGGACAAAGCCATCCAGATCAGAATCACAGGATCGAATGGAGGTCAGACAGTACACGTGTAGATACTAGCTTGAGTCTTGAACTGCTTTATTCTGAGATCCTTTTTAAGCTGAAACCATTACCTGCTCTTTTCTGAAGTCACCTCCTTGTTTTGCAGATGCGACTGGAGAAGGACAAATTTTCTGTAAATCTTGATGTAAAGCACTTCTCCCCTGAGGAGCTAAAAGTGAAGGTGCTTGGGGACATGATAGAAATTCACGGGAAACACGAAGAGCGACAGGTACTTCTACTTTAACTGTGCAACTCATAGAGTCAGTGTGGACTTTCTCATCTATGGTTAAACAAGGAGTCTGCCAAACAATCCTCTCCTGTGCTCATCTCAAATACTTCTAATGTTTTTTTATCAACCAATCCTAATGGAAGATGCTCTGTGCAAACCCCCCAGCTGAACCCAGACTGGGCAGCAACAGGGTGGAGATTTATTGCTGATGTTACGTGAACTGTGAACTGACCTGGAAAACCATCTTTGAAATGGGCATTTCTGGGCCTCCCTCTTTCTGGGAAGAGGCCAAGAACGCAGGGAGGCATTCAATAAACTAACAACGAACTGTAATTAAATCACATTATGAATCAATGCATTGCCCTGTTCCATTATCATGAGGCCACGTCTTCCTGAAAGTTTGTAATCTTTAAAAGCTGTGTTCTGCTGTCAGTCATCCCACTGCTTGCTGTCTCTGGAGACCTGTGTGGCAACTGGGCAGGCAGAAGTCAAAGGCCATGTCCAAAGCTGTATGTAACAGGGTTTGTCAGTCCCCATCTTCCCCCACACCCCACGTCCTTGCCAGAAGGAAACAAATATGCATGATAAAGTAGCTATGTCACTGGAATTGTCAGCTCTAAGGGCTTCTGGGAGCACAGATCTGTCAGTCAGGAAACACAGCATTACTTGTAACTGGTGGAAGCCTGTAATCCTGACATAGCTTTGCAAATTATTTTGGCTAAGGAAATAACCAAGCACTATAGTAGATGTCAGCTCACTAGAAAGCTGTGTATTACCAGAGGTCTGGACATCCTCAGGAACAGGCATGGTTGGCACTGCATGTAGGCCTAGCTGCTGCATCTTAGGAATGACAGCACACCACTGTGTGATGAAGCCAGTCTCTGGCTGGCACAAGAGCTGGAACATAAAGCCTCCTCCTGTAAACGGTGTACCTGCAGGTACCTGCAGCCTAGGCAGGGCAACGTCTCACTTTGGCCAGTCTTGGCTCTTTATAAAAGGTATCTCATAATAAAAACTCTTTTACCTTTCTGACAAGTTCTCATTTGAGAGCAGGAACTTTCCAATCTCAGACTTTATGCAAAGAACCTATGATTTAGGTGGAACTGAATGAACATTTCTAATGAAGGCTATTCCTTCTCTTCTCCTTTTGAAGGATGAGCATGGCTTTATTGCCAGGGAGTTCAACAGGAAATACAGGATTCCAGATGATGTGGACCCTCTGACCATAACCTCATCACTCTCTCTGGATGGTGTCCTGACTGTGACCGCACCGAGGAAACAAAGCGACGTCCCTGAGCGCACTATCCCTATCACCCGTGAAGAGAAGCCTGCCATTGCAGGAGCCCAAAGGAAGTAGGCTGCTATTTGAAGTCACCCTTGGGGGCCATTCAAGAGCACTTGTCATCAGATGCCACTGAATGGCTACTCTTATTATTTATGCTGAGTAAGTTTACTAACAAATAAAACATGAATAAGCAATTTGTATTTTTTTTGTTTTGAGGACAAGAAAGTGTTGAGTCAAGAAAGCCATGTAAGGTTTCTGTGCAGGGAAATGTACCTGGCATCATTCTTGCTTACAGCTTGAGTGGCAGGTATGTCCAGGAGAGTTTGTGTTGGTGTTCAGAAACAACTTGCTTGTTTCACTTTGTGTACTCTAATGTTTTGCATACATCAATTGCATATGAGCCTTTTGCCTCAGTGTTGTCACAGGATTTCAGTGTTTCACAAGCAACAGAAAAGTCTCTCCAGCGGAGATTAGACTGGTAAAACAACTTCACGACAATCGAAACTCATTCAAAGTGTGGGTATTAGATAACAACTGAATGGAAGACAACTGTATCTTAAATATCTAGAATGACTCATGTTATGGAGAAGCATCCAAGTGCTGCAACCAGATAAGAGCAGTTGCAGATGAAAACTGCATAGCTGCAGTAAACACAGATATATTCAGAGAGGAGAAAAGCATCCTGGTCTCATGGTGCAAATCACATCACTCTGAAACTATGTTGTCAGTGCCCTTCAAACAATGAACATGATCTGACATCTACAGTATTAATCTGATTTCTGCTAACATTGTTGAGTGTTACAAATCACTACTAAGTCCTTCTCAAGCGTCATCATCTGCTTAACACCTCTCTTCAAAGGGATATGAGCATAAAGGAAAGTCTGTATTACTGGAATTGAATTTCTAAAATTCATCTCCAAAAAAGAATACCATAGATTGTCACACAGATCAACAGACTCAATTATGACCTGGCCTATTTTCTATATTCCTTATACCTTCTAAGACAAAAGTTATATTAGAAGGGATGACTTAAATCTCAAATGAACTGAGAGGACATCCTTCTTCTATGGCTTCAAGTGAGAAAGATAAAATGAGCACTCAGTGATATGGGGACATCATCAAATACCCCAAATGCCACCTAATTGTCAAGGTCTAGTGTTTCCTATTAGGTGGTTCTAATATGCTCTTCCAGTTAAGGTGATAACTGGGCTTGTCTAACAAGGCGCAGGGTGACTGATAACTTGCAGTCAGCTCTGCACACAAAACAAATGACAGAAACACATATAGATTACAAACAATACAGCTTGGAAAGCAGGAAGAGCGTTTCCCACATAATGCTCATTTGGCTTTAATGTGTGACAGGTCTTTTTGCTTGAAGGATAACCTTGTAGTGCTGCTAGCAGACAGGCCTCCTGTTTTTCTGAAGGCATAGTCTGCAGACTCTCTCCATCTCTTGCTTTTCCTGCATCCTTCTTGTTCCTTCTTTGACTGTTGGACACAAAGAAAATGCTGCTGTATGGAGACCTGTAGTCTATTGTGTGGCAGGACCAGCGGTTGGGTTGAATGAAGGACATTCCAGCTCAGGGTGGTGGCCCCGAAACCAGTGGCATTCTCATGCAAATCCTAAAAGAATAAACAAAAAAAAACCTTCAAGAAGTGTAATATACTAAGAATATATCCAGAAAGTGCAACTGAGGGAAATACTTTCTATAGCACAGGGTTTCATTAGGCTCAAACTCAGGAGCAAGAAATAGGAATTTAGAGTGAAAACTCATTGGGGATAAAGGTGATGAGGTTAGCAAGACAAGAACACTTGAAATGCAGATACCACTCCCTGAATGACTCGAAATACCTGTTCTGTGGTGGCACAGCAGCACAAGTCAACAATGTGAAAATGGCAGAAAACAATCCTCTCATCTCAACGCACAGCCGTCATTCAGAAGCTCCTCTTTAGCTACCCCACATATCCAACAGACTATGTTTCAGTTCTGTGCGTGTCTTTTTTATTCTGTGATGTCGTTTCAAAGCAGTGAGCACGTGGAAAAGAAAAATCCACATTTAGCACAGCTAAATATAAGTTTAAAACTTCAACACTTTATATCTCACAGTATTTCCTATTGCCCTACCACTTCCTACCTGAAGCTTAGACTTCAGTCTAAGCTAAGACCACAAAGCTTTGGTGACGACTTTTGATCCACCGAGGGCGGGGCGGGACGGCCACCAAGCGGCGATGAGCTCATCAGCGGCCGGCAGTAACGTCATGAGGAAGCGCCAGGGTGCGGGCTGGCTGAGGCGATGGAGGCGGAGCGCCGCGTCCTGCTGCTCGGCGAGGGCAACTTCTCCTTCGCGGCCTCCCTGTGCGGGGCTGCGGGGACCCGCGTCGTGGCCACTTGCTACGAGAGCGAAGAGGAGGTGCGCGGGCGGGGGCGGGCCGCGGAGAGCATCCGGCAGCTGCGGGAGGGAGGTGGGTCGGCGCCGGTGGGGCTCGGCAGATCGGTGGGAAGGGATCGTGGTAGTAGGGGTCCTCGGGCAAAGCGACGTGGGAGACTGGGACGGGGGGGTGCTCGGCCGTTAGCTGTACCCGCTCTTCCCGCAACGCTCGGGGCAGGGCTGGAGGGCGACACGCCTTCCTTAAACCGGGGACCCGGCGCTGCCGGTGCGGGAGCTGTCCAGGCGCCTTGGAGCCCTCCACCGCTCCAGGCAGGTCTCCGGAGGACACTTGCCACGAGGAGCTGGAGTTTTCCAAGAGGCCGAGTCAAATGCCCTAACATCTAATCAGGCTGGAATCGACAGACTCGGAGGGTTGGAGTTGTTCAGCCCGGAGAAGAAAAGGCTCCGGAAAGACCTAATAGCCCCTTCCAGTATCTGAAGAGGGCCTACAGGAAAGTTGGAGAGGGGATTTTTACAAGGGCATGTAGTAATACGATGAGGGGTAGTGGATTCAAACTGGAAGAGGGTAGATTTCGATTAGATATTAGGAAGAAATTTTTCACAATGAGGGTGGTGAGGCACTGGAACAGGTTGCCCAAAGAAGCTGTGGATGCCCCATCCCTGGAGAGGTTCAAGGCCAGGTTGGACGGGGCTTTGAGCAACCTGGTCTAGTGGGAGGTGTCACCGCCTGTGGCAGGGGGATTGGAACTAGGTGATCTTCAAGGTCCCTTCCAACCTAAACCATTCTATGATTCTGTGAAATAGCGCTGAAAAAAGCAGCCAGTGAGCAGAAGTCTCTGCAAGAGAGCAAAGAGAGCCTAGGCTTTCTGGTTTTCCAAATACACGAGTAGGAAGATGCCTGGCAGCTGCTGCTCAGATGTGCTTAAAAATGGACTAGGTGGGTAGACATAGTGCTTAGACATATGGTTTGGTGATGCTTTTTGTCAGTGTTAGATTGACGGTTGGACTAGATGATCTGAAAGGTCCCTTCCAACCTAAGCAATTCTATGATTCTATGATTTTAAAATTTTCAGTAATGATAATCAGAGTCTTGGTTTTTCTTTAACTTTGAAGGAGCTGAAGTTTTGTTTTCTGTGGACTGCACCAAGCTGACGGACTATTTTTCGCCAGAAGAAAGAGAATTTGATTGTATTTATTTCAACTTCCCTCACTGTGGGAGAAAAGCTGGAGTGGTGAAGAACAGAGAGCTTCTTGCCCGCTTTTTCCATAGGTGAGTAAACCAGAAGCAGTTCTATCCTAATTGACTGCTGCAATACATATTTCTGGCTGTGTTACAGCTGTTTTTCTGGCACCGTAAAATTTCTGTGTGTGCTAGCAGAATTTTTCTTTTTGCCTGGCTTTCCTTCTAGCACCGCAGAAGTGCTGTCAGAGGAGGGAGAGGTCCATGTGGCTCTTTGCAACGGACAAGGTGGGACACCTGCTGATCAACCAAGGAGAGAATGGCACAACAGCTGGCAAATAGTCGCCGTGGCAGCAGGAGCTGGATTTATCTTGAGTAATGTTCATCCTTTTAAAGCAGAGACTATCTGTGGATATAAGTGTACAGGCTACAGGTAACCATCGTGTGGCAAAACTGAAAAGTTGATATTGTGCTCTTATAACGCCTAGCACTAGCATGATCTTTTAACATCTTCTTTGTTGGAGAGAGGAACTCCCTTTAATTTTCCTTAGAATACCTACAGTTCTTTATCGCCTCTAAGTAGCATAGCCAAGATAACAATGCAAGCTTCTTGCCAAAATACCCTCTAAAAAATAAGATTATTTTAGGATTTTAAAGGTCAAAATGGTCCATTTCAGAACAGAGTTATCTCTGTAATGCTTACTTGTGAAACATTAGATATAGGAAACGATGGCTAACTTTGCTTTGCTTTTGTGTATCGTCAGGAGTCAAGATAAATCTTTCTGTGTAGAGGGTGCTTTAAACCACATTTTCACACGAAGCACATCACTTCCATATTTCAAACCTATGATCTGCGAGATAGAACTGGAAAGCCAAAAAGTTTCTTTCCAAGTACCACAGGTACTTGTGGATAAAATTAATAGGTAAGTTTTATAATTAGCTTCTGTTTGGCAATAACACACTCTCTTGCTCTCAGTGGGAATGACCAGCATAGGTGTTAGATAAAATGGAATTTTTTCAGTTTCCCTTCTTTCCCCTTTTCATTCTGTTCCATTTCTTCTTCAAGTCTGCTTCACATTGGCTTGTGGTTATGGCCTACTTGAAAATAAATCTACAGAACAAAAAGAAACTTTATGGTTGAGACAAAGTTGTTGTATACTGGAACACACAAATAAAAATGAAAACTTTAATCTGTTTTACTGTACTGTGGAAGAAATTCAGAAGGTGACTTGGTGTCTGCTAATACCACAATACTAAGCCTAGCTAGGATAAAAAATGCTAACCTCTTAGGCGAACTGCTGCGTACTTCAGAGACTCTCCAGGGGTAGCATAACTCAATTAATTTCTGTAGTTTGGTAATGGCTGTGCTGAGTGGGAATGGTGATACTGACTATTAAGTCCCATTCCTTTTTTACCAATGAAAGTGCAGTTAATTCTTGACTGCAAACTGGGTACAAAATGCGCTGTCCTGAAAACGTGTTAGCCATTGCAACACCTTTGATGGAAGACTAGGCTTGTTCAGGTAACTACTAGAAACTGCCATAATATCTGAGATTGTTTTGGGTAAATTGCTGCACTCAAATTACAATCACAGGAAGGTATTTCAAGGAAATCTGTTTAGTGGTGTCTGTAATTTGTGCTTTTTTTTCCACAGGGGTTTCCTAGAACTCAATTCAAATCATCCAGTACGGACAGTAAAGGAGAAGCTCACTGCAGAGCTCAGCCAAACCTTTCCATTACAGAACATTGACTACTGCCTTTCTCTGCTCCACCAAGCTCACCTCAATGGTATTTGTCACTCAAATATCTTTTGGATCATTCTGAGTCCAGAGGAAACTCCAAGCACTGAAGAAACGTCTAATGGAGTGGCAAACTCAGTTTTATTCTCCCATGTTGATTTTTGCAGGGACATAGATAAGAATGGCTGGGTGAATGTACAAGAGGACTGCCACATTTCCAAACAGTATTATCTTAGACCCTCCCTTCTACCTTATGCTCAGGCAATAATACAAAGAGGAGCCTTTGTCCCAGGGACACTTCATGTTCTTTCTGGCCCAGTTTTCAGGAAGTGTCTTATCGCTCCTTACTCCATGCCTGTTTTTCATGAGGTGGTTTTTGTATGTGCAGTTAACAGGGATACAGAGAACAGCTGTATCCAGATGTTGGTGAATAGCATCAAAACCAGCATACATTCTCTTCATCAGACTGTTTCTGGCTTTAAATTGAGTATCAGTCTGCAGGAAGCAAAAAGATTTGAAACAACTGAGTTGAATGACTTTGCTGCTTTTGAATCTCATCTTAGTAAAATTCAGTACTTCATCTGTATGGAGATAGATACTTCAGGCTCCTGTGAAAAGGGCTCCTGTGTGGGAATTATAAGGACTGAACTGATAAGCAGTGAGTTAGTGGTTGTCTTTGCTTCGTTGAATCTTGACCTCCTAGCCATGTTGATCTGTGGAATATCTGACTGGCGAATGCTCTGGACATCAGACACACGATTCCTCCGTCAATTTCCTAGAGGAGAGTTAAGGCTTTTCAAGAGTTTCTCTCTCTATCCACCTTCCTATGTGCACGATGTCAGCTTTTGGGTTCCTGATGGGGTACAATTTGATGAGGTTGCTTTTCACACCATTGCTAGGCAGGTGTCAGGTGAAATGGTCGTATCCATCCAGTTAATCGACAGTTTCCAGCAGTCAGAGACAGCACGGAAAAGTCTCTGCTACAGGCTGACCT
>JAOXJM010000010.1:5790625-5838487 GCA_026413425.1 Tringa solitaria | reverse complement strand
GACTCGATGATCCCAAGGGTCTCTTCCAACCTAAATGATTCTGTGATTCTGTGATCCCTTGGTGCAGGATCTGCGTCTACAAGAGTAGGCTTATCCACCGCTGCCAAACTTGCTTCAACGTGTTCAGAACTGTTGATCTTGGGAACAACTTGTTAATAGGTGCATAAGCTTCATTGTAAACCTTGTTCAGACTCTGAGTATGTCTCCTAGGTTCTTATCTTCTATTTCCTCCGATGCTTCCTGGCCTTCCTGAGCTGCGTTTGTGAACTCTACTTCTATAAGTGAGTATTAGAAGCTGTCTACAGTGAACATTTTGGAGCAATGTGAGTAACATACTCAGTTATTGCCACAGGAAATACGCTCTGAAACTCATGTAGATGTGTCTGGTAAATTAGGCTACTTCACAGCGAACCTTGAAAGTATGTGTTCTCTTGATAACTGTAATGAAATATTGGTCAGAATTCCACTGATAGGACAAAACTGTATTTTCGGATTTGCCTCCCACATCTCCACTCCAGCATTTTGTTGACCACACTTGTTTTCTCACTGATACCAGCAAACAGGGTGGGAGTATTGTAAACTGAGCTCTGTTGGAGGAAAGGCTGCTGCTTGTTTGCTTATCATAGTGAATTTTTGTGGAGTACATTGGTTGTTGCTCTCTGTAATACATCTGTCGATGATGTTTACGTCCACTAAAAGCAGTAGCCAGAACATACAATTATCTTGTCTAGGATAGATTTTTATTTTTACCTGCTGCCTCTTCATTTGTGGCTCTCAAACTATTACTTTGCGTGACTTCTGTTGGCAATAGTCTGGTTTTAAGAACATGAGTTGTGGCTTTTTGCATAATGGGATTTGTGAGGGATGAAAATCTTAGGATAGTTTGATGTTGCTACAGCAGTGCAGACTCCCTAAGTTTCTGAGATTTCCACAAGCACAACTAACACTGGTAGAACACAAATCTCTTTTAGAGTTTTGCACAAGTATAACTTAGGAGGATCTGAAATCCCAGGCCAGAGGCAGTCATGCTGCTCTTCAGGCAGCCTTCAGCAGCTAAGTAATGAAAATCACCCACTTTCAAGCTCTCAGAGTGCTCCATGGATTACTTGTGGTTCTCCATGCACTGGGTACTATTCTTTTGTGTACTGAGTATACTTTTGTGGTCTCTAATTCTCTCTTGCTTCCTTAGGGCTGTGTGCAAGAAGTTTGGGCTACATGTGAGCCGGCTGATGTTGGCCTTCTTAGTACTCAGCACTGGGATGTTTTGCTCATCTGCGGGTAGGTTTGCTTAGCAATGACAGTAACAATTACTTGGTCCACAGAAAGCAAAGACCAAGAGAGAAACCAAAGGTCCAGAGAGAAGGAAATCCACATCACTAAAATACCTCTCTAGCAATCAGTGGTTGTATTCTGTTGCAGGTATTTCTCATGGCAGATATGATGGCAGAGTAAGTGTTGATTCACATTATGTTCCCTGCATCACTCTTGTAATCTTTCCATTTCCAGGGCATGTTTATTTCTATTGCTCTCTCCAGTCTATCTGCAATGGGCCATGCCTCTTAAACAGGGTCTTGGCCTACCTTCCTTGAATGTATTTTAATGCAAGGAAGGAGGGTCATATTTTGGCATTGTCATTTGCCTTTGTGTCCTGTCCCCTCTGGCTGGTTGTACCCATTTGCCTAGCCAAGCACCATGAGACTTGTAAAGCACCTGCTGTAGATAATGAGTAAAGTGCAAAGAGAGACTTTGAGCAAAGTTTGCTTTTGCTTTCGTTGAAGTGAGAGTGTCCAGTATAGCATCCCAGCTCCAATGGAAGGAAAGAGAGATGATTAGCTTTATCTTGGCCTCATGCAGTTCTCCTGCTGTGGGAGAGCCATGCTAACCCTTTTCTTTCCTTGTGTTGCAGCTTTCCTCCCAAGCAGTTTCTGCATGTACACCACGGTGATTGCCATGACTGGCTGGTATATGGACAAGACCTCTATAGCAGTGCTGGGGGTGGCTGCTGGAGCCCTTCTGGGCTGGCCCTTCAGTGCAGCTCTTGGGTAAGGAGAGGAGGGCTCAGGAGTTTTGCACTTTGCCAAATACGTCGTGCCGGGTTGGGGAGAGTGTAGGTGATTGGAGAGCTGGAGGAAGAAATTAGCAGGAATTGAGCTGCCAGCCTAGTCCAGGATCATTGCCACATCGATTTCTTTGCTTTTGAAGAACTTCGGTTGGGAAGATTTCCTGACCCTTATATACAGAGAGTAAAGTAAGACTCGAGCTGGATGACTGGAATGTGGAGCCCAGTGAAATGATGGTTCTATTTCAGTTATTGCAGCGTTTACTTTGAAGGGGAAGGAAAACCTGCGGTGGGGAAATACAAAATCTCCAGTTGATACCTGGTCTCTCTTTCAGGCTTCCCATTGCCTTTGACTTGTTGATACTGAAACAGAGGTGGAAAAGTTTCCTGAACTGGTGTGTGGTATCATTGATCCTTTTTTTGGTAAGCACCTGTAACTACGCAAAGGGGGAATGGATTTGGATTGCAATAGAAGGGGTGGGTTCCATTAAGAAAATCACGTGGAGCTTTTGGGCAGTCCAGCCAAAAGCTTCTAGCACTTTAAATAATAGATGCTTTCTTTCAGGTGCCCTTGGTTGTTGTGGACAGCTATTGCTATGGGAAGTTGGTAGTTGCACCTCTCAACATTGTTTTATACAATATCTTCACCTCTCACGGACCTGATCTCTATGGTGAGTTTAAGATAACAAGACAGGAAGGGAGTCGGCGGTTTTCTTGCTGCTGTCTGGCTGCCGTGACCCACCAGGTCTTGATTGCCAATCCTTGTTCTGACGTGCTCTAAAGCAAAAGCAGCCTGCAGGCTCCAAAGGGCTGCAGTTCCAGCTGTTTACCACAAGATGTCTCCCCCGAGCTGGGAATCCGCAGGCCATTGTCGAATTTCTCCACGCTGAGTCAAGCTGCTTTTGTTCACTTTCAAGTGCTGTAAACTGTCGTGAGATGTCTCAGTGTTAGAGCAGAGAACTATTAGTAGCAAACGTGTCTAAATGCTACGCGAGTGCAGTGGGCATAAGTGATACATGTGTGTGTTTGTCAGCTTCAACTGAGTTCTTGGCTGTTGCTCCTCAAAGTCAGGGTGCAGAACCTTGGGAAAGTGGGTAACAAGTGCAGTTAGTTCTTTTGGTTCACAGACTTCCTAAGTCTGTGCTCTGCCTTGGGAATTTCCTTGCTTATTGGCAGTGTATGGCCTGGGCTCTGCTAGAAGCAGAATCTGAGGTTACCATAAAGGCATCTAATCTGCAGGCAAATCATCTGCCTATCAGGGGTGCCCTGGTACTGGCCATTTAGAATACTGTGTGACCCAAATCTCAGGTCTGAACCTTCATGTCAATGCTGTGATGTTTGTTTGGGAGCTGCTACTGCACTAAGTTGTTCTTATCATGTACTTCTAGAGCTGGAAAGTAGAGAAGTAGTGTATTTCTAGCAGGGTTTCAAAGGGGCTGGCAGAAACTTCAAGGAGCTTAGGGTGCAGGGTCCGTGCGTCATCTCCATCATCTGTTTAAGCCCTGTTGAGGTATTCTAGGAGGGATTCATCAGTGGTTAGCAGCAAGGCTTTCTCTGGCAGTGCCCTGCAGGGCATATTTGTTGGTTCATTTGAAGGGCTGTTTTGGGTGGTGCTGAGTGGTGATTTTTTACTTCTGCTGTGGTGCAGCAGGGCAACAGCTGCTTTGCCATGGTTCTTCATCTCTGCAGGAAGGCTCTGAGGTCTGTTGCTGTGAATTTTCTGTAAGGAAACTCCAGGCTCTGTCTCTGATAGGTTTTGGCATGGGCTTGTGCCTGACCTTTTCCACACTGGTGCATGAGTTGTTTCCAGAAGCCTCCAGGGACCAATCTATTCTGAAGCATTTTATTCATAGCGACATTCATATAAAATCCTCAAGCTAGTAAAAGAGCCTGCTTGAAATTGTTCATTAATGCAATGTGGCCAGGACAATGCTGTGTGTTTAGAGAGCTTCAAAACACTTGCGAAAAATAACAGTGCCAGGGGCGTTGAAAGGCTGGCCAATCCTTTTTGGCTTTGGAGCTGGGATTTCCCAACTTTCACATTATGGGAGCAGGAACTCCTGGAGGTTGCAGAGTCATCAACCCATATCATCTTCAATGTAAACACCATGGTCTTTTTCCTTTTGCATGCCTTATCTGGAGACAAGGTTTGAATTTTTTTTTTTGTCTTTAGCAATACACTTCTTCTGGTTAAGTAGAGTCTGTGCAATGAATATTTCCCTGAGGTGATCAGGTTTGTACAGCCAAGGAAAAGCAGCTTCTAAGTGCATATCCTGAAGCCTGATTCCCCTGGCTTTGGGATGTTTTTGTGTGCATATGTTACAAGAATACACAATTTGTGACAAAAGTTTTGTCCCACTTCCTGTGATCAGAACCTTGTCTGTGACTTGCAGTGCGATGGCACTTTGGGAAGCTTTGTTCAACTTGGGCGGAATGTGCTGGAGCTGTTTATATGACACCTCGCTCTGTTGAGTCCTGGTTCTTAAATAGAGTGAAAATAAACGAAATACAGAAGCAGACTGTTTATTATACTAGTACTGAATCAGAGTTGCTTAGAATGAGGGCTGTGACTCATGATAAAATTATTGTGGCTTAGTTACTGCTCAACAGCTGAGTTACAGTTCCTGTCTGCATGCAGGCTTTTAGCCTGTGACAAACACAGGGTGGGGCACCTTAGTTTAAGCCTATTTTACAACTCTTCTGCTTTATCCTGAGCCACCCTTACCATTGCTTGTGTCAAGCTGCAGCATGGTAGCTTCTTAATTTGTATTAACTTGTGTGTGACTTTGATTTATAGAAGTGCTCCCGGAGCCTGTCACAGAGCACGAAGTTCAAACCAGTTTCTGGCTCAGTGTCTGACAGTGCTTCCAGTTTGTTATCCCGGTGGAACCATAGTGCCATGAACACATGGGCTGCAGTGTTCTTCCCACTGCTTTCATCAGTCTCTCTCCTACAGCCCACATCTGCACAGCTCTAGAATGTGGGATACTTGCAGGAAGTTAAATCTCTGTCACGGTTTGAAGGCGATGCTGTTGGAAGCATGTTCCCATCAGTGCTGTGCATGGAGAGTTCTTCAGTGTTCCTCCCTGCTTGAAAGATGGTGTTCTGGGCCAGGACTTCTTGTATGCAACAGGACAATGGGGTTGTTCTTTTTTTATGTTGCAGTTCTTTCTCAGATCACCTTGAGTCCTTGTGGATAACAAGAATAAAAGCATTTTGCCCTGGGAGGCATTGAGACTGAATGCCTCTGAATGGGTGAGTCATCACAGTGACCAAGCCTATTGCTTTTTGCCTGGCGTCTGTGAATTATTTAACTTGCCTGTGTAATGCACTGTTCTCCTCTCAATTTTTTTTCTTTTTTTTTTTTTTTTTCTCCTCACTCAGAGAAGAAAATTCCTCATTGGAGAAGGAGGGGAGGTTCCAGTGTTTAGTTCTTAAAGGCAATTCAGTCACACTGCAAAAAAGTCTGAGGAAGTAGCCTTCTTGTTAAAGCTGTGCTTCAGACCAGCTGACCTCTTTATTAGCAGAGTCCCTCAGGTCACCTCTGGGCCTTTAAGACTGTATCTGGATTGTGGAGGAGGTGTGCTTCATGAAGTCCCCTTCATTCCTGAGTCCCAGGCTACCAAATCAGAGACAAGGCTAGAAAGAACCATAGTTAATTTCCTCTACTTTCCATAGCAGCCAGAGCAGGTAGAAGGCAGACAGTGTGGTCCTTGGTACTATTCTTTAAAGATTTGGGACTTGGCTACACTGTGCAGCTTAATTGTAGCCAGAATACACTGGAGACTAACAGTTTACATCAGTTTCAGAAGCTTTCTGTCTTATCCTGGCATATTTTATGATAAAGTAGATGTTGTTTATACCAGTGGGAGTGGGGAAGCAGGCTACAGAACCCAGTTCTAGTCCTTTTTTATATAAGGAGAGGCCTTGGTACTCCACAGAAGTAGCTACTAGAATGGCCTAAACAGTGTTAACCCTGCTGTAAGTCTTGAGAAACCTGTAGTATTGCGTCAGAAGAGAATCTGGAGGCAACAGGGCCGGGAAGAAACCAAACACACACTTTTTCTAATGTTCACTGGAAGATTTACAGTGTGATACCCCAGACTGCCTCAGCTTTTCCCTCACAGGCATATCCCAGTCATCAGCCCTGGTTTCTAGAAAGGGTCCTAAAATGATCTGCTTTCTGCATGTGTTCAAGATCTGTCCCAGTGATTATTTAGCATTGCTGTCCTTAAATATGAAAAGTCACCAACAGCATGTAGAGAAGAAGAAAGGGACATTGACACGATTGCAGTGTTGCCACACAAATAACACTGTAATGTCCATCACTTGACATGATCTTTCAATCTACTGTATCCCGTATTCAGCCTTTTGCAGGTTGAGGATTGTGCTTATATGGGACTTGCAAGAATTATGAAGCACATGGAGGGAGAGAGAAGGTGAATTTCTAATTATTCACTTCCTTAAGGCCCCTTACTCCCCAGAATCCAAATTGCTATTTGCTTTCAGTGCTAATAGCTAAAGGTTTCCTAAGTGAACCTCAGTTGCTTGGACTTGGCCTTAGTAACTCCCAACAACATGTTTCTGACATTACTAGTGCAGTGTCTAATCATATTTAGCTGTAGGAGCTGCAGAGGTTTCGGGTTTTCCTTGCTGTTTTTCAGTTGTCTGATTAATTTCAACATGGACCCTATTTAAGTGGCTCTGATTGCAGGAAATTGCTGCGGCATGTGACACATGTCACAACAGTGCAGTGATTAAAGCCCCCGCGTGTCATTTACTGACTGATTGAGCTAATCACACTGAGAGAGTGGCAAATGTGTGGAGAGGAACTGGCATTCCTTATTGTTCAGGATTTTAAGCATCCTGAATTAAGAGTCCAAATAAATGACTGTTGGACTGGAATTTCTTTCAGTTGACATCCTTCGAAGCTTGCAACCAATACCCAAGTATGTCATGTTAGGAGGCAGAGTTAGCTTGCTCCTGCTTGAAGCTATCCTGCAAGAACAGATTTAAGTAGGGACATTTTAAGCAGTATTGACTGTACCAAAACTAACCTCTGGATGAACTTTAGTGGCAGAGTCTTATTGGGGTGAAGAGTAAATGTGAACACTTTTTCTTGTTCCTTTTAGTACATTTCGTATTTCTGCCAACATCATCACTCCAGAATTATAATGATCTCTTATTAACATTTTGTGGTTTTGTGTTATTCCTCTGTTACTTCTCTGCAATTAGAAAGAATGAATTTGGAGTAGAATTTTCTAGTTTTACAAGTTTCTGCCTCTACTTTCGTGCATGTAGGCTTTCTTAATGCAAGGGTGAATTCTGTGTCACAGAACTCTACTGGGCAAGGCGGACTGTTAGAGTGGCCTGTGACTGATTAGCAGCAGATGTGATACTGACTACGGCCCAGTGAAAATGGAAGGAGAAAAATAATTTCTGAAAAGGAAGACAATGAAATATCTTGGGCAGACATGATGGTGGGATACTCTGGTGCCTTTGTATGGCTATTGAATAACTCTCATGTCACTGTTATGACAGTTTTATGGGTGAGGGGCAGAACCATGAGGCTGCTTTGAGATGGCTGAGGCTAATTCTGTGTGGGGCTGCATCCTCTGTCCAGCTGCAAGATTTTCGGTCCACACCCTTTCCATTCTTTGGTTCCAATATTCTTGCAATGGGGAGATTTGACGTCTGCTGCTGATTGTCTCAGTTTGTGTCGAGCAGAGAGGGAACAAAGCTGCTGTTACATCTAGATCTCATACATGCTTGTATTTAAAAACTCCTGTTTTCTTTTCTCACCCTTTAGGTACAGAACCCTGGTCCTTCTATTTCATAAATGGCTTTCTGAATTTCAATGTGGCATTTATTTTGGCGCTGCTTGTGCTGCCACTGACTTGTCTTATGGAGTGTCTGCTTCAGAAATTCCGTGGTGAGTGCAAGACAGCCGTGAGAACCAATCACAGACAGCCTGGATCTCAACCTTGTTACTAAAGGGAGAGCTTGCCTGCCAAAGAGCAGCTTTCCTTTATTGGAAGTGGAACTAGGTTCAGGGAAAGTCTTTGGAATAATAGAAGAGTTCCTAGAGCTCATTGCTCAGTTAAGTATTGACCCCACAATGGAGTTGCCGCGTAGAAAGAACATGCAGTGAGATGCATCTACTTGCATGCTGTCTGCAAAAGGGCAGAAACATGTTTTTCTCTTTAAGGATGATTCCTGTGTTTCCTGCCTCCACCTCAAGAACAGTGTGTTATCCATATCCAGAGTAAGCTTAACAAGTTGGATGGTATGTAACCTTTAGGCAGACATGCAAATGGATTAGAAATAGCCCCATCAGAAATCCTTGAGGTGGAAAGAAGCTATGCACTCATTGTTGTTTCCATCTTATCTGCAGCTGGAAGTGGTAGCTTTTAGAATTACTTGGGGAACCTTTGCTGGCTCTTCCATTGTTACTTTTTTATACCACTGCCAGAATATTTTCTGCAGCAGCTCGAGAGAACAAAATTATTATTTCCTTTTTGATTGTTGGGTCTGAGCCTACAAATAGGCATCCTCTGGCTTCTGCTGCTGCTGCCCATGTTGGGACTGAAGCTGGACTCTTCTGTGCATTGTGAAGGCACTCTTCAACTCACAAGGACTGAGCCCTGGCAGGACAGTCTTGCTATGCCATGCTTTGGGAAGTATCCCTATAGATGTGCATATACTGAGATTAGAGAAAGGAGGAACCCGGATATTCTCCACTTCATGTTGGGCTTTCATGTCTCAACACATGATATTTGGCAACTGACTCTAGAGAAGAAAAAGTTGTTGAGGAAGTGTGAATTCCTCTCTGCCATTTTCTTAATGATTATTCATTAAGCATCAGCAGCAGCCTTCAGATTCATCTGTCCAGTCACTGTTTCACTCTCTGATTTTTTGCTGAATACAAGAAACAATAGCATCATAATCCTTGCCTATGTAACGGGCATTTGTTTATATCTGTTACTTGCATATGACTGATAGACTGTCAGAAACCAGTAAAAGCTCAGTAGGAGATCCTGTAAATGCAGGATTTCCTACTGTTCATTTGGTGTTCTTGTACTTAACAGCAGGAGCAATTCTGCGGAGTGCTTTGTTCTTATTGTCTGTGAAATGCCGTTAGCTTAATTGCTTAACTCTGCTGTTGGTAGTAGCAAGGGGGCAAAAAAGGGACTGAAAATTGTCAGGCACTGTAGAACCCTCCTCGGTGTGACTAAAATTCAGGGTAATTGTTGTTATTTTTGAGTCAGTTATTTCTTCTGTTAAGCAGAAGGTGCCTGAGAGACCTCTCATGCTGTTATTTTTGTAATGAAGCAATGAAGTTTGTGGAAACATCAGTTGCTAAACAACCGTTTGTAAGTGGAAGGGTAGGTCCAGAGGAGATCCTTTCTGATCTTTGTATGTATAGCATAATGCACAGCAGGAAATCTAGTACTTCTGACTACCCATTTAGATATGTCACTCCTTGATGGATTTAGTCTCTTGCTTGGATTCAGTAACTCAGTCACTTATTTTCTGCTTTTGGTTTTCTAACGTCTGTTGAAATTGTTAGTATTGTATGAATCTACAAAAATTCTCTGAGCAAAATTCTATACTGACTGCACGTTACCTGGATTTTAGCAACATTGCTGCTCAGAACATGGTGTGTTTGTATCTGAAGGTAATGGCTTGAGTCTGAAGACCGGGCTTTTGAATGTGAAATGATTGTGCAAGAGAAGGAACAGTATAAACCCCTTGTTCTTACATTACTACTTTGCTGAGTGTTTGTTTCTTTCAGTTCAGAATCTGGGCCGTCCCTACTGGCTGACACTAGCTCCTATGTACATTTGGATCATAATTTTCTTCAGTCAGCCCCACAAAGAAGAGAGATTTCTCTTTCCCATCTATCCCCTCATCTGTCTCTGTGGTGCTGTGGCTCTGTCTGCTCTTCAGGTAAGTTTTAGTGGAACACATTTTTTTTTTTAATGAGCTCATACCATAGCCTAACTGCTACCTGACTTTCTTAACATTACTTCCAAAAGTTTGGGAACATTTGCAGAATATCTACATCTGTGACACAATCTACAGTGGTAACACAAGTCAGGACTGTCCTATGCATAACTTTTGATCATCATCTTTAATCTGTTAAATGGTACAGTTTTCATTTTTGAACCATGTTTCATGGATATGTGTTGAGACTCTGGAGGCAAAATGCACAGCCCTTCTAATAGTGAAGTGTGTGTGTTGCTGATTTGATTTGTCAAATGAACATTAACCATAATGTTCCCGTACAGGTTGATTGAGAGTATGCAAAACTATTAGCCCTCTGTAAGATGTGATGTAAAACCAAAAATGTTTGGGATTTCTCTCCTGAGTGTCATACAGAAGGAGCTCATCTAATAATCTTGGGCTTCAGTGCAGACAGCTTCACAGTCCAGCAAAAAAAGATCAAATTTCATGGCTTTATAAGGTGATCACATTAGGACCTTGTGTGGGATTGTGTGAAGTGATAAATGGTTGAGAATATTTCCTTGCCACTAATTATTTTGCAATGACTTTGAGTTGTTCTCCTATCCCAAGTGGGAATTTCTGGTGAGGAGCAGTTGTGATGTTGTAGTGCCAGCACAACACAACACAACATGCAAGAGGTGTCAGGAGAATTAGTAACTTGCTTGTAGTGTTGTGCCTCCCTTGTCTGCTGTTACACAAGCTTTAAGGGGCAGGAATGTGTGCGTGTAGGAAATGTGTTTTGTTGTATCCTAGTAGGAATCCTTCACTGATTTGAAAAAGAAAAAGTCATCTTGTGTAAGCATTGGGAAATTGCATCAGACATTTGGAAGAGCCAAAAATTGGATGTTTAGTACATATCCCTTGAAACAGTTCACAGAGTAAAGCACTACTAATACAAATTACTATAAACCTTCCAAAAGTTCACTCATCTTTCCTCTGTGAAAGAGGCACAGGAATGCAATCACTAGTCCGTCTTAGAGTATTGGATGTAGTTCCTGCTAGATATTCCCAGAAAGGCTTTTAAATTAGAGAAACCTAAAGGGCTTTTCTTTTAACGGAGTGGCTTGCGTTTAAAGGTGGATGCAGAATGTGCTATATATTCTTTTATCCACTTCAAAGCTGTAGCTTGTGCAGACGGGTAAACAACCATAGGTCTCTCAGTAAATCTGGGTCATGGAACTGAGAGGAAGTCAGTCCAGCATTGAAAATGAGCTCTGCCTCTGTAGGGGAGTTCTACAGAAGTCTCTGAAAGGGACACTTGCTGCTGGTAGATGTGGGAACAACCAAGCTGGAGCTCTGGTAGAGAGCACTTTACAGCTTGACTAGAGGCCTTCCTAGGGAAAAGAGTTGAAAACGTCTTTAAATTCCCTAGATTATCAGTTCAGGTATGTGACTGAACCATGTGAGTTTCTGTGCATTTTTTATGAGTCTGAATGAAAAAATGAAGACCAAAGATCTGATGGGAGATGCAGGCACTGCTGTAAGATCCATATGAAAAATAGAATTTTGCTAAACATATAAGAGTTCGAGTAATTTTATATTGTCTTTTTTAAATCTTTCCTCAGAAATGTTACCACTTCATATTCCAGCGCTACCGCCTGGAACACTACACAGTCTCCTCCAACTGGCTGGCTCTGGGGACTGTCTTCCTCTTTGGCCTTTTGTCATTGTCACGCTCTGTTGCCTTATTCAAAGGTTGGTATTTTAGACTTGCTCTGTGTGTTCCCAGGTATTGGTCCTGGCAAATCTTAAGGCCTGCCGAAGTTGTGCTGCTTTGACTATAGCAGCACAGTAGAAATATGGAACCTCAAAAGTGTGGATGTCAGTGTTGCAGAGAAAGGAAAAAGTTCTAATGGTTACCATTAATGAATACATATGTGTGTGTATAAAGGTGGTAGGCTACAAGCACTTCTAAGAGGAGGGGGAGCTTTAGAATCCAGCCACATTTTAGCATAGGCCAATTCATTTATTCAAGAAGTTATCAGTTAAAAAGTTAGGTATTAATAATTTTTTGTAGTCTTTCAAAAGTAGTCATGTAAATATCACCTATTTCTTTAGCCTTATTTACAACTTTCTGCCTTCCATAGGCTACCATGGACCCCTGGACCTGTACCCAGAATTTCACAGGATTGCTACTGACCCAACTATTCACACTGTGCCAGAGGGGAGACCAGTTAATGTCTGTGTGGGAAAGGAGTGGCACAGATTTCCAAGCAGTTTTCTTCTGCCAGATAAGTAAGTTGTTTAATGTAAAAGGTACAATTTCGTGAGATTCATAAGAAGGGGCACTTCTCATAAGAAGTAGTTATGGGAGTAATCTCCAGGACCCTGTATCTATGTTGACACGAGCAAAGGATTCTAAAGTTTGTTGTCAGCAGGTTACATTGGCCACAAGCTATTGGAAATTGGTAGTGTGGCTGCTTCTCTAGCAGGGCTGTCTGCCCTCACGAATGAGATGTCCTTGGTTATGCTTTTGGTTTTCTCCGCACAAAATATTACTAGCTCCTGCATTTTCCTCCTGGGCTTTCTGACACTGTTCTCTGCAGTTGGCAGCTCCAGTTCATCATGTCAGAATTCAGGGGCCAGTTACCAAAACCGTTTGCCAAGGGACCAATGGCCACACGGATCATTCCCACTGACATGAATGACCAAAACAAGGAAGAGCCATCTCGATATGTAAGGATTATATTCCTGTTTTCTTTTCCTTACTTTACTGTATAATTTTTATTAATATAATGCCTATGATTAGGTCCTCCCATTTGGTTTCATGTTACATACAAGTTACAGAGCAAAAGTGGGCTCTCTGCAGCACTTGGAAATTTCCCCTTTTATGTTAGTGGTTTCTGTTTGCATTTCATCTGCCTATTTTTCGTTTAAAGACATAATACTAATAATTAAAAAAAGTAGAAGAAGTAATAATTCCTAGTCATTACAATTTTGGGTTTAGTATAAGCTGTTACTGTGATCACAGGAAAGTGAGCTGAATGAGTAGTTTGAAATCCCCCACAGAAAATGTTTGTCACTAAGCGAGGACTGAAATTTTCCTTTGTGCTTTCCTTTCTCTTTAAATAGAAAAGTATTCACCATATTTGCAACTGAGAAGGAGGAACTTAATTTGGAACTTCACTGAAACAATTGCTCAGTGATTTCAGTGGGGATCTGTTAAGCTAATGTATAGTGGTATTATTAATTTGTTACTTTTCCTGGTTGTATTGCGTTACCTAACAAAAACAGTGCATACATATGACTATTTTAAAATTATTGTCAGCTAACTTATTTAAAATTGTTTAGCAGGTTAATTCTTAGTACCACACTAAAAAATCTTTTCAGTGCACTAGATATTTAGTCATCCTTTCTTTTTTGTCCTAAGGGCTGAATGAGAGGAACTGCCAAGAAATGCACAGTCCTTTCTTCATTCTGTCTTAGCTCCTTGGAGGATGACTTTGGTATGCTCATCAGAATGTAGGAAGCACTTACAGCTCTCTGGTTTACATGAGTGGGTCTGTCTAGGCTGAAGACAGTAGATGTGCTTGTTTATTTGGTCATGACTTTGGCCTGTTAGACATTGTACAAGCACTTGTGATCCGCTCACGGAAGTGGATGGAAGGCAGTACAATAATACAGGAGCAAACTGTGTGGGTAAAAGCAGGGATCAATCTTCTGGGTTAAAGCTCTCTTTATTTTGAGCCTCATTATGTAGTTACTGGAAATGGGAAGGAGGCGTGTTCCCACCTGAGAGAAGCTGTCTGCTGCAGTGCATTTAATTTACGAAATCTTTAACTGTGTCATATTTTTAGCACAGACAGCTGGCTGGTGCACAGCCTGTGACTAATGGAGCAAAACACACTTTTGTTTCATGGTTGTTTCTTAATGTCACCCAACAATTTTGTTATTTCTCATGCAAGCAAAAGGGCCTAGGACATTAGAAATTAGCTACTAAATGTGAATTTTAAATGGGGTTTTAAAACTTACTTATGACCTGCTAATAATACCAAGAGAATAAGATCTTTTCTCGAGTTTAGTGAGCTTATGAGTGCAAGCATACCCAGATTTAAAAAAAAAATAATAATAATTAGCAAGCACTGGAAAGAACCATCATAGCAAATAAATCTAAATAGCATGAGTCTGTTGGTCATTTAAAGGGGAAAAAACAAATGGTTCAAAAGGATTATCTGAGGCACGGACAGCTTAAACCCAATTAATGGCTACAGAAACGGGTCTGATCTCTCTGTTTCAGGTATAAGTATATATTACTACTCTGCTTGAAAATTGAAGAGTAAATCTTGGTGTTTCTGTTGCTATGAGACACTGGGGAAAAGAGTGATTTGATCTTCTTATTTTGCAGTTCTTCTTTCCTTAATCATGTTGAACAGCACTTAACTTGTACTCGTCCTACTGGGGAGATGCATTTGTCTCTGAAGCTGCTAAGAAAGAGATAAGGAGTATTATCTCTTACAAAGATGTATCCAAGCAGGAATAGAAGATTAGGCCTAAAAGCTGAAACTGTTAAAAACTACTGGCTTCAGAAGAAGTTTTAACCACTTTATTTTCTCTTCTTTTCCTATTTCCTTTTGCTCTGTTTTGAACTGTAGGAACCACCTGAAGCTTGGTCTCATTTTTGAAATATGCATTTCAGTGGTCAGTAATATATCTCTGTTTTTGCTCAAAACAGTTGAACTTTATCTGTGGCAAACCAGACAAGCTCCTGTTGTGCTCAGTGTGGCCAGGCTAGCATCCATCCAGACACCAGAGAGAGACATGTTGCTGCAGCAGTACAGCAGCAGGCTGTGCCCTTAGCTCCATCTCTGTACTATACCATGCTGACTCCTGTTATTCAGGATGTGATCAAATGTAGTTCTCCACCACTTAGCGTAGTGATAGCATCAAATAAAAAAAGAGTGGGAGGAGGAAAGGAACGGAGAACAGAAGAGGATAGGATGTAATTTGGAAAATCCTTGCAGCTCCGTTCACTAAAACTGACTTCTTTATACGGAGAAACATTTCAAGGTCTGTACACCACCAAAGCCTTGTGTAAATCCCCAAATAAATGCTTAGGTGCTGTGTTGGACCTCTGACTGGGATGATTATTATCCTTAGCTTCAGTGTAACTTGTAAGAATGCACTGTGCTCTACGTGGAATAGCGGAAGGGAAATCTGTCTTTCACCTGACGGATAATTCATATGCATTGGAAATGCTAGCCGTTTTAGGGGAGCTTTTGGAATGATGATCTGAGTCTTAGAGCTTGAGGCAGTAACTTATCTTTCTCTGAATGATTCTACATCACTTACAGAAAAACTTGGTTAGTGGTTTGGGAGTCTTTTTTTAATGAGCCAGAACCTCTCTCAGGGCCTAGAATATTCTTCTCATACAGTGCAAGGAATGGATTCAACATTCTCCTCAGCTGAGTTTCCCATGGTGTAATTTCATTTGCCACTCAGTTGTGATGCCATGGAGCCATCTGGTACCACCTAATTAAATTGTTTTCAGCTTAAATCTTACTGTAAACCCCAAAGGTGCTTCAGAAAAGTGAATTTAAGCATGTCCAAGGAAGTTTGCAATAAAATTTTGTGGGAGAGCAAACTGAAACTTGGGATACCTCAAAGAAGAGTTTGAGGGAGTAAGACAGTATAAGGCATAGTCATCCTGGAGAATCTCAGCTGCCTGCATTTGAAATAAGTTCTGGGTAGAGGCCTTTGCAAACCTGGCATAAGGGGCCTTAGCTTTTCATTCGACTAATCCAGCTATAGCTGCCCTGCCTTTTTCTTCACTATCTCTAAGTGGCAAATTTAGGCAGTGACTCTAAGGAAATTTGTTGCCTTGTTGAAACACATCACATGTTAACTTTTTTTCTGACTTGATGAGATGTACACACATCAACAAGGTGTTGTGCAGTCAAAAAAACACAACTCTGTATGTTGTGTTCTGCCATTGTTACTTAAAAGGAAAACTGCCACTTGGGAGAGCTGGCCTCCTAAGGAGGCCATATAGATCTCTCATGAAGGTCCCTGGCCTCCATGTAAAAGTTAGTGAAACCAAATGGACGAAGATTTGCTGCTTCCAGACTTGATCCTGTTCCTTCTAGCAGGCACATAACTTAGTAATGTGAGTCCTGATAGGGTCCTTAGTCTTTCCCTTCCAGCCCCTGGTGCCCTGACTGTCATTTTACAAAGGTCAGTGATCTGACCTCGCAAGAACTCCCCTGTAGCTTGTGCATTGAAAAGTTTGTGGATGAAAAACACAAGATGACAATCTACATTCTGTTCAGATCCCCTGAGGGATGAACAAGGACCAAGAGTTTGTGTCACCAGCTGCAAGACAATTTTTTTGTGTATGCACTGTTGACGGGATCTGTTAATGATGCTGGGGCCATGGAGCCTGTTTCCAGACAATAATTAGTGGCAGCTGTAAACTGAGATATCACAGTTGAAAACTTGGTATTTTTCCTAAATTCCCATGTTAAGTCTCTTTGCTTTCTCCCTTGTATTCCACCTGGGTGAAATATCTGTGCAATAATGAGACTCATATTATAATTTGTGATTATTTATTGATCAGAAGTTATGCCCTGTCTTGTGTTCCACTTCACCTGAGGGAAGACTCTAGTGATGTTTTTTTTTTAATATCTAAATACATGTATTCTAGTTCCCTGATGCCTCCCAAATCAAAATAGCTAGATTATTGAAGGAAACCTGGATATGATGTACTTCACTACTGTCTTTTTTCAGAAATTTCAAAATACTGTACTACATTTCATTGTAGCTTAATAACATATCAGAGGCAGAAGTGGGAATTGTTAGTCCCTTTCAGCAGCTGGAAATATTGGAGTGCCACAATGACAGCTTGCAGACCAACAGAGCCAGAAAAAGCATTGAAGAATTCTGTGTGTTCTGAGTTTGTGGAAAGAAATACTGGAGATAGAACTTTCAGATTAATCTGATTAGAAATGGCACAAGAGCATAAGATAGTTGCAAGTCCTTTTGACTTCTAGTGCCTCTCAGGTCACTACTGCAAGCTTTTACCAAAAAGCTTTTGCCACTTCTCAAGCTTTTGAGAAAACTCAGCCAGTGCCAAATGTGAGAAAGTGTGACCCTTGGCTAACAAAACTTAATGTCAGCAAAATACCCAAGTACAGGGTGGTAACTGGTAGGTGGTAACTTGCTCTCCTCCAGTGGCTGAAAATAATTATGCCAGCAAAAGCTCAGCCTTGCTTCTGTACCCTGCATCATTTTTCTGATGTATTATAATGGTATAGCTACCCTGGTACAATTTAAACATGGCCTTAGCCTTGGGATTATTTCACTTTTGAAAATGTGACTTAGAGCTCTTGAAGAAAATTAGATGTTCAGCAGGAGACATCAGCCCTTATTTGTAACCTGTCCTCTCCTCTGGATTACTTACTCTCAATGCAGAGGTTTTTACAGAGTATAGCCTCTTTTTCAGTTACCTTGTCGGAAACTTATCTCACATCTGATGGTTACTGTTAAAAATAATTAAAAAGGAAATTTGTTCTGGTAGGAATTCCAAGTCTTCTTTGTAGCTGCAGTTCACAGTCTTGGCAGAGTCTTTATTTCTGAGCAGCTCAAGTGCACATCTGTATGCGTACCTGTGAAGAGTGGGGAGAAGAGGGCAGGAGGTGGGGGCCATTAGCCAGAAAGGATGCAGGATATTCATATAAATGAATAGTACAGCCTGTTCATATCCAAAAGCATTCTCCCAGCAGGAAGGAGAAGGTTGTATAATGCGAGTCTCCTGAGGACATGGCCCCCAGCTCATTTAACTAGGAGGTCACACACATAATTCATTTCTGTGATGTTGCTTCCTCGAATGCATTTTCATAATTTGGCAGGTTGTTGCCAAACATTTTGGTCAGGGCAGAGCCGTTACTTGCGTCATAGGCAGCTGATAAAGGCATGACTGTGCTGATACCAAGTTCACATGGTCTGAGAGGTGCAATGTGATGTCCATCTGCTGCGAGAGAGCTAGTGAGGGTAATCAGTGGTACAGGACAGGTTATTAATGCATGAACCCTGCCATAATTTGTGCAAGACAACAGGCTTACTCTACCAGAACTAACTGTTTTCCATGATTCTGCTTAAGCCCTGCCATGAGATGACAAGACTGGTACCATGAGGCTTGCAGAGTGAGGAGGTTGGGGAGCTTGTGTGATCCTTGTGGGTAACCTGTATTGGTGTTCTGAGCCAAATGTACTGGAATTGTGTGCAACTGACTGCAAAAGCACTTCCAAAGAAGGCATGAAAAATTAGATGAGCGAGGGGATTTCTTTTGCAGAAAGTTGGCAGGTACACTGTTTCTTACAGGGGGATGAACCAGGGAGTGGGTGGTACTGACAGAAAACAAATAGGAACAGGCATAAGTAGGAACCCCCATAAAGGCTTTACTTGAAAACATTCCAAATATTTTACCATGTATCCTGCATGAAGCATTTCACTGTTGCTCAAAATTTAACCCCCTTCTCATTGATAGCCTTTATATAAAGGAACACATACAACCAGAAGCCTACAGGAAATAAACCACAAGAATGTCTGTCTTTCTGCAGATTGACATTTCCAAATGCCACTATCTGGTGGACTTGGATACAGCAGCTGAAACCCCAAGGGAGCCAAGGTATTCCTCCAACAAAGAAGAGTGGGTAACCATTGCCTACAAGCCATTCCTAGATGCTTCCAGGTATGTTTTACACACTTGAGAGGGAGGGAGAAAGGCTGGGAGGTCTGTGAATTAATTCTGTTCAATTTTCTGCAAGCAAAAGGAGCTGTATACAGGGAGGAAAGATACATTGGCAAATGCCAGCTTGAAATAACAGTTCCCAGTAAAGGCAGCTTGCTTGGCTACAGTGGAAACTTCGTCAAATTTGTACTTGAAATATTTATGACCTAGGTTGTTTTAGAGGGTAAAGCTAGCTGAGAAGGGTGGTGAGAAGGATTATTTTTAAAAAGAATCCTCCGTGTGCGCTTCTTGCTGAAGTAACGTTTTTTGGTTTGCTTTCTAAAGGTGTATGTCATCTCCTCCCAATAAACTTTTGAAGCTGCTGTCTTGTTTCAGCCAAATTCAGGACAGGTGTAAGTCGGTCTCAAAGTGCATGAGCTCTCACAAAATTTATGAAAGCTGGCAGACAGAGACTGGAGGCAATCTCATTGAGTGAAAAGTGTAGCAAGGTCACACCTTTCTTAGGCATCAGGGCATCTATGGAGGAGACCTCTGTTAGATTCCATTCTTCATTAGTTCTGCTGCTCACTGAACAGCTTGCTTGCATGTCTGAATAGGAATTTCTGTGAGAAGCAGAAATTGAAATTGCTATCCTTCAGGCTAACAGGGTGGAATCAGGGTTTTCAAACTGGGAATGTTATTAATACATTCCTGCAAATGCAGAAATCCTCAGCTGTAAGGGGATGGTTATTTAGTCATTTTAGAGCTTTGGTCATGTAGCTGTCAGGGGGCTGACTGGAAAAATCTCTAAAAAACTAACACAGAGTTCAGTCCCCTCCTTTATTCTATGTGAGAATGACCCTCCAGGGAAGGGGGCTGGTAAAAGCGGCTGAACAGTGAGAGCGTGATAATGTTAGAGCAACTCCCAGGAGTTCCATAATGTTCCCAGCTTGCTGACACAAACAAGTTTTCTTGGCAAGGTTTTCCATGAACTGTGTTTTCCAAGAGACCTGCTGTTACATTTGGGCAGGACTTAACGATGGGAGAATAAGATGGCCAGTGAGTCTTACTAATGAGGCAGTGGAAGCATCTCCATAAGAGTTTTGCAAAGGACTCCTTGTACAGAACACATACCCCTGAATGTGCATTTCTGCTCTGAAGACACATTCATGTGTTTTTAAAGCTGGTTTATCTTGCTATCCTCTGCTAAACAGCAAAGGATTGCTTGAAAATGATCTAAACTCTTTGAAATCCATTAGAGGCACTGAGCCAGGTCCAAATGAGCCTTTAAGACACCCTGGGCTAACCATGGGGATGTAATTTGCTAGGGGTGCTTTCAGAGGTAGCGGCTGTCTGCTGCTGTGCTTCTAGGGGAAATGCTGTCAAAGTATGTCCTGCCAGACTGAGCCTGGTAGCTTATTCCCAAGCTTGCCAGTGAAAACCTGTGCAATCATTCTGATTTGATATATGATACTTTGTGTTGCATTTAGATCATCTAAACTCCAGCTAGATTCCCAAGCTATATGCTTCTTATTGGCTACATATCTCTGCAAGCCTGCAGCCAAACACCAGTAGCGCACTCAGTACACGGATGTTGATGTCTGTATGGTCCTTCATGTCTGGCTTGTGAAGGGAGAGTGCGTGTGGCTGTTGTGATGCTGGGAGTCACAGGGAACTGAAACTTCAGAGCATACTGACCCTGGTGATAATGACATGTAAAGGCAGAATACTGGGAGTGGGGAAAGGGGAGCATACTCCCTGGCTAAGCAGTCACCAAGACCTTAGAACAGATCATCTAAAGGTGATGGGGAGGGAAGGGGATCTTTCTGGCTGCTGTGTCCTCCTTAACAAAAGATGCTGTTGCATCTTAGTGGGAGACTGCTTAGTGGGAGATTGGAATAAGAGCGTTTGCAGAGCATGTCCCAAGAGGAGATCAGGCAGTCAGATCCTTAGCCCTGCTGGTGTCGCCTGTCAGCCTCCTCTGCTCCTGTTCTTGTGCTGCATGGAAATTCTCCATGCTGTTCCTTATCAACGCTCACAGCTGGAGCAGAGGGGAGGTGTGGTGCCTTCACCAGTGGAGGAGGCCAGGTTGCCATAGCAGCAGGTCTGATTTCCATCCCTGCTGTTAGTACCTCCAGAGCTCCTGCAGTTTGGAGATGTGGAGCTCTGTCCCTTCAGCAGACCTTCAGCAGTCAGCAGGTGGGGCAGCTTGAGTGCAGCTCACACTGCAGAGTGCTGGTGAAGGACTAGAAAGGCATGTATCTGGCATGTACCTAGGGGTATCACTGATGTGGAGGGATGAAAGAACCAGCAGGGTCTCCCCATCTTGTCATCCTGCTTGTCTGACACATTCTCTATTCTCCCTGAAAAAAACCAGAAACCATGGCCTACCTAGCAGGGCAAATATGCAGCAGTGGGCACAGCTTACCAAGACAACTTGTGGTACTGTGAAGAGCAGAAAGAACAAACCACGCAAGGTCTGATCTGCCCTGTTTTAGCCAGTGTGTCATTTAAAGGTATCACATTTAAAATTGGATACTACAGACAAGGTCAAGGCCCCTTTTGCCAGCCCATTCACAACAGCACGTGCTAAAGAAATTTCAGAAAGGCTCTTTTTGGACTCCTGCTTCGTAATTTTTGTCATATATTTTTCATTTCTTTCTGTAATTTGGCCCTTGGAGAAGAGGTAGGATGGATGAGGGATTAAGGGGCTCAGATGGAACTTGGTGCTCCCATAACTCTGTCCAGGTCTCTTAAACCCTCCCTTGTGTTGCAGTTTCCCATTTGGACCAAATGTTAGGTAGTTCCCCACTTATCAGCAGGAGTTTGTTGGCAATGAATAAAAGAGTATGGAGCTTCAACTTCATAATACTGGTGGCAGTAAATACCTTTGCATTGTTTTGCATCTGAGTATTGGAATTTTGCTGCAACATCCATATAAAGGTTTCCCATGGCAAATGTTCATAATAGGTCTGTTGAGCTACTTGTTCTGAATGCGTCATAGCATTTCTAAAATAAGACAGTGTTGTTTGCTTTGGTTTATTTCCCTGAGTGTGATTGAGTTGTAACTTGCATAAAATAATGGGGCTCAAGCAATTCTCAAAAGGGGAAATAACACAAGTTTTGCAGTCAATTGGCAGCTGACAGATGAGTTATCTAGTGGCAATTGCAGATCTGCCTAGCAATTGAATGAGACGTGAGAGTCTGTCTCACCCTGCAGACCCAGGGTTCTGGCTATTGTCCTTTTGTTGAGATTAGAAAACCTAATTTGCAATGCAAGTATTACTGGTGTGTCTTTCTGTCTGTGGCTGCAGCAGTCTCCCTTGCTGCTAAACAGTCCTTGCTTTGCTTGCTTCTGTCCTTATCCCAGTCTGTAGAGTACCAAGCCCACTAAAAGTGAGCACTGCAGACCCTCAGGAGGACTCTGAGAGTTGCCACTCCATCCAGCTGGAAGGTTCTCTGAGGGCATCAGTGATGCCCTGAAATGTTTTCAGGAATGCAACGAGTACTTTTATAGTCCAGAAAATTGTTGGCAGGGCTGATAGTGGAGAAGGTATGGAAATAACAGCAAAAACACTTCTATTGTTTTTGCTTTGTTTTAATTTGAGACAGCAAATCTAGGCAGTGCCCTCTCTCTTAGTTAAGAAACTGATCATTCTGGGGAATTTAGCAGCAGTAATACAGTTGTAACAGAATGTTAGGTGCTAGAAATTGGTAAGCTGAAAGGATCCCAGAGTTAGTAGATCTGTGGGGAGAATTCCTCCCAGGGTCAGACACACAGGTCTATGGGTAGAGTAAGTGAAGACGCATCAAGAACTCCTATAACGATTCAGGCTGCTCACATTTTTGAGCATGTACCTTCCTCCCCTCTCCAGTTCAGCAGAATGACACATCTCTCAAACCCGGCACCTACTTCCACACAATGATTTGGAAATATCCCCTGCTACCTATGAAATAAGTGTAGAAACACTATGAAAATGCAGCTTTTTTTATAACTGGGAAGGAGGAACAGAAGAATCGTCACTTCGAACTGAGCTGTGAGGGAAGCTGCCAGTGTAGATTTGAGATCTGCAGCTCAGTAGCTGCACAGCAAGAAGTACTTGGGGAAAAAAAAAACATCCAACACCTCCCCACCCAAAACCAAACTCCAGCTCTTGTTCTTTGAAAATAAATGACCCCAGCAGTTCAATTCAGTCCTGCTGAACTGAAGGCTTCTGGGACTCACTGCGAGTCTCAAATTGACGTCAGCAAGAGCAAATGTAAATCTCAGCTGGCTCTGATAAATGGTGCTGCTAATTGAATTAGAGAGCACTCCAAGCCACCAGCTAATTATGCTCCTCAGGAAGCTGCTTTGTCCAGGTCCATTTAATTCTATATTGGCTGAGCACTCCAAATCTGGCACAGAAAAGGGGAAATACATTACAGCTCCCCACTGAGGAGCACATATTTTCCAGCTCTTTAGGCTGAGCCGTCTGCTTGCTTCAAACGCTTGGGTTTTCCATCAAAAAAAATATTCTTAGTGCAAAATTAATGATTCGGTCACCTTGTTCTAGCATATCATTATCCTGGTTTGATAAGAGGCTGTCTCATTCCCTTCAATGGTGCTTTCTTCAATGTTACATGAAATGTTTTCCCTACTTTTATTTTACAAGTAGCTAAATTACTTCTTAGGTGAATGGTTGGTACAAAATTTAACACCTAGAGGAAGTGCAAATGTTAATGTGTTTTCAGAGAGCTTTGATCATGAGCTTCCTATGTATGCCCGTAGCTAGAAAGTACTAGGTCCTGCCCACGTGGCAGAGATTCAACTTCCTCCTGTCTCTTCTTTCTGCCATTCTCTTTTCTTCCTTCTCATGCTTCTTTCTGAATTCTGCTGTCACTGGGGTAAGAAGTTGAGTTTACAAGATGCAGTTAGGAAGAATCTCCTATGTTTATCTAACTGCTTTCATTCCATGTCAGTCTATGAGCTTGGGAGGGGGGACTTGAACATCTTCACTTAGCAGTCCTTGCTTCCATTCCAGAAGAGCCTCCACTGGCATAGCTGTTGAGTAGAACAGGACTGTTGAGTTGTTTTCTCCTGAAGTCCAATAGGTGTAAATTACAGAAATACACTTAGTACCAAAGAGCACTGTGGTTCCAGCTCTGCTGGGACTCCTGGTAACCCTGACCTCTGTCCTAACTGGGAGCTGCTCTGGGTGCTGCAGCAGTCACTTTCCTAGAAACCATAACTCTGGAAAAGAATTCATAGACCCCCTGGAATATGTGATACCTCCCATGTCTAGAGCACAGCAAGAGCTGGGCAGAATTTGCCTGTTGCCTCGCTCCGGCCTGAAACTCACTACTGAAAGAGGCTTGCTGCATCGATGTTCCAGTAGCATTGCACTAGGCCCTTGGCTTGGAGTGATTGTGGCCTTGATTTTGCTACCAATGTGCTGCTTGGGAGCTCTGTGCTGATTAAGGCTACACACACTCACAGTCTCTGGGGGACAAATTTAGAAGGAAATGCAAATAGAACATTATATATGTTCACTGTCATCTGTCATCCCAACCCTTTCCATGTGCCATCTGTTGTCTGAGGTTGCTGAGCCTGATGAAGCGAGGTGACAGGAGGTAAAGGTTCACTGTGTGAATTTAAAGCTCTATCATAACTTCTTGAACTGTAGGTGCATCATCAGCCATGCTTCTCTCATGGCTGCTGATGAAACCAGGCATCCAGGGCTTTGCTGCTGTGTAGTTACGGGCAGCAGAGAAAGCAGCCTTGTGCTTGTGTCCAGTCTGAGTCTCCTTTCAGTTAGAAAGTTACTGCTGAACTAATTCAAAGGCTGACCTTATAGCTGTGGAGCAGATGCTTTGGTGCTACCATTTACCATTCCAGGGTGTCATGTTTTTATATCTGAGATGTGATTCTCTGAGCACATAAACATTAGTATTTTTAAGATGCCTCTTCTATTTTCTGTTGCCTTTTTTTAACCTGGGTCCTTAGACTGGGTAATTGAAACCAGTGTAAACTGTTCCCTTTTCACTTTTATAAGTCTTGTTAGTGAAGAGTCATTTTGCTATTGCACCAGCAGCCTGACTAGCTAACACCTGGTGGAAACCAAGGACTCCTTAGGGACTTCATAGTTCGAGTGATACAGCATTTCTCCTTGAAGAACAGGGTGAACTTCACTATTGGGGTCTCCTCTGGCCTTTACACACCGATTCACTGTATTGTTATTTGTCATGAGTGCCTTGGCATTATGTATGACATCCACTGGTGGGAAGAGCAGCTATCTTTCTGCTCTGCGTTTCTCATCATTTTCCACCCTCGGTATTTTTTTCCATCAGTCATTCCTGCCTCTCCTTTTTTGGTCTTCTTTTTACCAATGGTATTTTCACCTCCCGTTTCACTGCTGATATAAACTGTGAAACAGTGAACACTGACATTTAAACTGCTGCTAATAAGGGCTGAGTTGCCAGCAAAGTTAAGAGCATGTGGAGAACTTTTTGTTGCTCAGAGCTGTTGTTTCAGGCTGTCTGCAAACTCAGGATGGTTATACTGAGCTGGATTATTTGGGAGAAAATCTTTGCTACTACCAACTCCTGGAATATCCTTTTGTGCTAGAAAGCAAAGCTGAATCAACACATTCTGGACATATGCCATAAAGACCATGTGAGAACAGCTATGTGAGCTGCATTGGACCTATATTTCAGAATACCAACGAGTAAAAGGTATAGGGAGTATTTATCACAAAAGATATAAAGAAGACGAAGTACAGACAGGATAGTAGCATTTCTGCAGAGCTGTGAGAGCACCAACACTGAGGGTAAACACAGATATTTAGTTCCATTGCTCAGCAATCAGACCCACCATTACTGGGTGCCCACAGCATCATCCAGAGCTGGCCTGGGCAAGCTGGCGCTATGTAAGTACATCCAGGTCAATGGGAGGATGTGAACTGGGTGCTGTTGTCTGATTGCTGTCAGCTCTATGTCTGGACTGAGCGACTGAAAGCATTTTCAGTGCTACAGACTGTATACTTGGGACCTCAGCCATCAGCTGAAGGTGCTGCCTTCCTCTCTGTCCCTGAGCTAAACCACACAAGGCTAATTCAACAAATTACTTCATCTTAACCCAAGCACACACCCTGAGCTCTGGGGAATTGTGCTAGTTTCTTTCCCTTTCTTAAAATGTAGAAGCAAGCTGGTACTTTACCTTATTTTTCATTTTTCTTGTTTTAAACAGCATCCCAAGCAGCTTGAACACAGTTGGGTTTTTTCTTGGTTTTGTTTCTTTTTCTTTGCAAAAGGCAATTGAAAGGAAACCACACCATTCACAGAGAGCAGTCATGGTAGCAATGGTGGGTTGTCAGGCTCAGAGGAGGAAATGCCAGAATAAGTTCAGCAATGACAAGATGTTCATTAGCCACAGAAATGGAGGAGGAAAATCAAGTATTTGTTTTCAAAGGGATGCCTTTGCTTATAGTGACTGAAGGGAGGGCTGACCTCCAATTTCCAGGCACAAGGAAATGACAGCTGCAAAAAATGTTCCTTGTTCAGAATACACCAAAATTACCATCTTCTGCCTAGTTATTTGCTACTAAGAGATTCTGCTTTGAACATGTTCCTGATTCCAGCACCTCAGGAATTCACAAAGAGCAACAATTTCCAGTGATTCTTTTATTTAGGAACTTTGCTGGGTGCTTTACAATTTGTAAAGGCCTAAGTATTATCACTGAGCTTTTTGTTCTTCAAAGTGAAGCAATCAGCATTTTTATATCCTAAAGCACAAGCTGAACATTTGGCAAAAAGCAGGCTTACAAGATGCTGACTGTCGAAAGGAGGCAGACTCTCACAGTTAGAAGTGGGACTTGTAAATTTTAGGAATTCAGACTTTCTCAGTCTCTCTGAGGGTAGACAATACTTTCTGCCTCAGTTTCTCCTCTCAGGTGTGGGAAGAATACTGCTTTGTCTGTCACTTTGTCTGTCTAAACAGGGAACATTTCAACTGAAAAACGCCTTGCTTTGTGCTTGTATGGCATCTCACGTAACAGGACACTGCTCCTAGGTGGTGCTATGCCAATGCAAGTAGGTATCACCAGTCTTTTCCTGGACAGTCTTTTACTCCAAGTTGCAGGAGATCAGGAGCTGCTTGTTCTCAGATGAATTACAGTCAGGCTGTCTAAGAACCCTGGGAGCCTCCAGGGAGATGTAGTTCACAGTGGCAGTTCCTACCATTGTTTTTCAGATGGCTTTTTTGAAAGATATCCAGTGCTGCCTTACAATAAGCAAACAAAACACCATTCATCTTTCTTCTGAAAAAGTGACTTGAATTGGATGTCCAGAACCTTGGCTGTGTTACCAGCAAAGCTGTGTGAATTGCAGTGACCAGCAAGTTCATGCTGGATCTGTGTACCATGTCTGACTACATAGCATGCGGCAAATCAAATTTGAGTGCTGCTGCTGCTTTTCCAAGCTTTACGTGGATGGAGTTAGACTTATGTCTGTCAAGGGTTGATAGTTTACCAAGCAGCTGGTTTTAAATAGATAAAGAGATAAGCTTAAATGCTGACTAAGCAAGACTCTGCTCCAGCCCTGATTTCAGTAAGTTGCTCAAATTTTGAAGCTTCTAGCAAGGTTCAGTGCTGCTGCTGCAGGACATTAGATTTGTCTACTTCACTTTGAAACCTGGATTTTACTATTAGTTTGCTCAGTAAGAAAATACATGCATTTAAAATGTACTCAGCACAGCTCCAGCAATTAGCAACCAAACAAAAGGTACTAATTTCATGCAGCCATTAAACCCTCCATGCTTGAGTACTCTGTTGGACCAGTTGTTGCAAAGTGCTGTGAAATGCCAGCTCCCAGCACTAGCAGGGCATGGAATGAATGCTGGCAGCCTGCAGCAAACTGCCTCGTAGGCTTTAGAGCAGTCCATCCCTCTTTAATTCAATACCCTCAACAAAACATCAACACAAGAGTAAAACTTCAAAATGCCAGCACCCGTCAAAGCTTTTTTCTGCCCTTCAGACATGCATGAAGGAATAGGCAGCCAGAAAGATTGGACAGAAAAGAGGACATGCCAGGAGCTAAAAGCAGCCTTGCTATCTTTCACCTTCATAGTGTGCCCTGAAGAACAGGAGGCCTGCCTGTCTGTGTGATACCAAAGGCCCACAGGGTGGTACTGTATGCTTTTTGGACAGTGATATCTGGGAAAGTTTCTTTTAATAATTATACCACCTTCCTGCCTTCTCTCCCCCTTAATCCTACTGGAATGGATAGTGGGCTTGCTGAAGAATGGGGCAGACTGCTGCTCTTAAACTGGTGATGCTGGCACAAACCAGCTTTGGTCCCACCGACAAAAGGAGAACACGGGACTGGGCTTCATATGCCTGAACAATTAACATTTCTCATTTCACTGACTCACCAACCCAATTCTTTTGCTCAACCTCATTTGTATCATTTTAAACATACTGGCTAATGAACGCTTTAAGGATAATTTGTTTTCCCTTTCTGGTTTCAGGTCCTCAAAGCTGCTGCGTGCATTCTACATCCCTTTCCTCTCAGAACAGTACACATCGTATGCAAACTATACTATTCTGAAATCCCGAAGGTTGAAGCAAACCAGGAAAAAAATGGGAGGCTAGCAACACATTGGGGCAACAAACCCAAAAGCGTCTGCTGACACTCTTGGACAGCTGCCTAAGCCATCTTCAGTTCTCTTTTGAAAGATTGTGCTTGTAAGATTCACTAATAAAGATTTCCCATAAAGTGATTTTGCTCTGCAAGCTTCCCAGCTGTAAAAAGGGTGCATCATCTGCTTTCAGTTCTCAGTGTCAGGTCTCTGCTCTGCCTACACAGAACATATTGGTAAGAAACCATTTGAAAATCCAGCAGCCACCTACGAATATATTATCCCTGCTGCTCCATGTTATTATCTATTATATCAGAGAAGAGAAAAATGGAAAATAAAAAGGAATGACAGTATGAAGTTCTGCTCCAGGTTGCAATCTGGCACTGGGATGATCCAGCTCAGCCTCTCTTGTTCTCTCTCCTGCCCCCTCCACTGTCGTCATCTGCTTAAGTATTGCTCACCTTCTCCTAGGGAATTTTTTCAGGTAACAACATTTAGGAATATTTTTTTGAAATAAAAAGGAAAGGGAAAAGAGGAAGACACCTGAGAGAGAACTCACTGAAATACACTGAATCCTAAGGAATGAAGTAGCACGCACCACAGAGAAATAGCCTAAAGATGCTCTGTCGAGGAGACGCTTTGAAGAATTAACCTCTGCTTTTGGGAGAAGAGACCCCAAACTTAGGAGTTAAGCCAGTTATGTGTTTTAATGGGATCAGTGTTTTTGTTATCTGTGAAACCAAGAGTTTGTTTGCTATTTATAATTATTTCTTAAAAGATACTTGTAACATCCTTTGAATTCTAGACTACAGCATCTTAAAATTTCTGGAAACATCCAGAGAGGAAAAGTAGGATTAATTTATTTTTTTTGCAGTTCTGTTTCCCAGAATAGACAGTATGTGTTACATTGGTCCAATGTGCTTCAGACCAATGCTGTATTTATTACATCTCCATTTTAAAACATGCACGTCACAAGCTGGATGAAGGGAGTTGTTTTCACTCACATCTGCGGAACTTTGTGGGGATGGGATGGCATGAGATGGAGTAGCAAGGAAGTTCCTTTTGCAAAAAGGCTGCAGAAGCTCCATGCCCCACTGCGACTGTGATTAGATTGATGTGTGTGTGCAATGACAGAGGGCCAGAGCAGGTGGACCAGAAAGCAGATTTGTATGTTTGGAAGCTGTTGGGATCTAACAGAAAAGCACGTGCCTCTGAGGATACATGTGTTGGTCCAGGTGCAGAAGGCAGTGCTCTGCAGGTCTCTTGGCCAGGCTGCAGGTTAACAGCTGATCAGGATGGGAGGGGCAGGCTGTACCCAAAGGGGCTATGATCTAACATCATGCTACTGGGACAAAGCAAGAGAAGCTGGATGAGGAGCGAGGCATGGGATGAATCGGAAGAGCAACTTTAGAAACATAGGGAGAGGTGTTATGAAGCCCCTTCATTTTATTAAGGACGAGGTTTTTTAATAGCATTGTGCTCTACTGGAAACACGGCTTATAAAGTGCAAAACATGGTAAGAGCAAACAGCGCACTGCTTCGTTGTCTAGGTGGTTACAGCATGGAAAATGCAGTTCTTTTCCATTGCACCCCCAGTGTATGGAGGAGCAGTTTGAAGCTGAGACTCTAAATTCAAACTTTGAAGGCTTAGGGAACCATCTGTGATGTCTAAGTCTTGGCTCTTCAGAGAGATGGATTTCACACTGTGACTCATGAGAGTCAAGTGTGGAGCTTCAAGGCTTTCAGGCAAGTAACTGGTGCCTTGGGTGAGTTGGTCTGGAAGGTCAGACTCATGTTACAGATCAGCATCACAGTGTCTAGTATTCTCCCACTTCTGTCCAGCCGGCTCTACCCCTCATAAAAGTTTACATGTGTTGAACAGGGCTCTACAGTGCCAGTAAATCAAAACCAAAACTTTTGCCCTGCTTGTTGCCTATCCCCTTGCTAATCCCTGACCTTAAATCAAATAAAGAAACAAATGCAGTTAAAGAACCAATTGCACCTCTCTCTGGTGCTGTTTGTGTGACTGTTCCATGTGGTCATAGCCTGTAACTTCATGCTTAATGTGAAAAGACAGTGCAGTAAATATCTGTTTTAAATGACTGTGGGTGCTCCACCTTCCTCTCCAGTTTGATTTCTATTTTGGGGTGGTGGTGGGAGACCAATAACTTGACAGTAATTAGGATCTTGCTTTTTGAATGCAAAGACATTGGCACCAAAAGGTGGAGCTGCATCCAAAACAAAACATTTTTAATGGCATTTTGTAGTTAGCTTTTCTAGTTTTGTTAGCAAGCTTGAGGGAGGGGCTTCTGATTTTTTTTTCTTTTTCCTTTTCTTACTGCCTTGACCCTAATTAAAGCAAAGGTATCATCTCATTGTGAGGAGGCAGGTTTGGGACAGCTAATTTATGATCTCTATTAAAAAATAAATAAAGTCTTGTGGTTTGTGAGCTTGTGGGTAAAGGGTCAAACCACAAATTGCATATCTGCCTCAGCTGGATTCTCTGCCTAGAGTTGCCTCAGGCAGAGAGGGGTGTTGTGACCAAACCTGTCGGGGTAGCACGTCAGGAATGTGGCAGTCCACCTTTATCTCCTTCTGTCTTTGGAGGAAGAGCTCTTCATATTATTCTGGGTGGTTCTGGAAAAGAACCCAGATGGCTTTCTGCAGTGGGGCTAGTATCTGACCTGACACTGACAGAAGCTGGTTTTCCCATAGAACCATAGATGCGCACAGGCTTGTGGTCATGGCTGTGGCTAGATCAGGTGTCTTGCATGAAGCTGAGAGATGGTACAAGACACTTGCAGTTGGTTGGAGAATGTACAGGGGTCACAGTATTCCTATCCTCTTTGCTGGCAGTACTTCTACACCTTTAAACTGAGGGTGAGAGCACTGCAGGTTGGACAAGAGCTGCTGTGAAATACTGGGACCCAGTAAATTTCATCTTGTCTGAACTCATCCAGTCTTTGCAACAAAGAGCACTGAGGTGGAGACTCCCTGAGGAAGTGCCAGCAATGAGACAGATTGACACTCACAGAAATAGGCTGAGAGAAGTCACGATTTCCACAGAAATATTTTTTTCCTACTTGTCTGATGCAGCAGAATTTAAGGTCCGTTTCAGTTTTGCTCCTGCTTTTTCTACCTGTTCCTCGTGTTCAGCTATAACCTGCTCCAAAGTCAGGTGTCTGTAAAAGCCGGTCATCTCCACCTAGGGCTCTGCCTGGGCTTGGGGGCATGACAGACGGGGGCATTCCTGGACTTGAGCATGTTTCCAAGGATGTTCAATGCAAATTTGCTCTTCTTTGAAAGGAAAACAAAAAGGACACTCCGTATACTTCAGCTTTCCTTGACTCAGGGTTTTTTTCTGTTCAAAGTTTTTTGTCTTCTTTCTGTAGGAAAATTATTTGAAATAACGTACTCCCTTAGAAGCCAGGAGCTGAGTGTGTGAAGAAGCAGAGGCAAAGGAGTTTAGGTGTGTGGATCAGATACTTTGTATATGAGAAGAGTGGATAAAATTGAGAGCTTTATGTAGGCTGGAAAGGCTTCAGGCTGGCTTAGCTGGAAATGTCACAGGCCAGCTTTCAGGTGTGACTGGGAGATCTGCATGAGAGCTGGTTGTTCTAGGACAGGTTTATGGCACGTTGGCAGCTGGGCTGTCATATCAGAGCGCAGCTGCTGTTTGACAACTCTTTTCTCCATAGGAAAGGGAAAGCGCTTTCACGTGCCACGTTGTATTGCCAACACACAGGTGATTTCTGCAAAGCATGGTAGTGGGACCTTATTTCCAAAGCAGACCGTGCACCCTCTGTGTCACACTGAAGGGACCGAACCAAAACTTGGTACCTGGGACAGTGATGGTCAGTGTCACGTAACAATTCCTGTTTCCTTTCCCCTATTCCCCTGCCTTTTCGCTAGTGAGCCTAATGCTTAGACAGTTCTTAGTTGTGGCCTTACTGGTAACAGATGTTTCCTTGCTACTTGTACTAGCCTCTGAAGCAGGGATTATCCTAATATGTGAGTCCACCTCACATCCAAAAAAAAGTATCAAGTCAGTAGGTTGTGTGTTCATTTTGTTGCTGTAAGAAATGCTCAAAGTAGCAGTGGAGAGAGGCTGTGGTAATGAAATTCTGTGGTTTTGAGTTCCTAGTTCTCCAGGCAGTGCTGTAGGAAAGAGCTGTGAATTTCTTTCTCCTTCAGCATCTGTTAGAACCTGAGCATCATCCCAGCCCTGCTGAGATTCAGTGCATGTCCGTGTGAATAACTGCACGTCTCTTTCTGCTTGCATGGAGAGGTACTAATGAGGCCCTATCTGTCCAGCTGTGTCTGCTAAGCAGTCAGGGTGGATGTGCAGGGTGAGAGAGCATCACAGCCTAGCAGGGCTCTTGATCAATGCAGTCCTCTGCTGCCTTCCTGCCCAGTTCTTCATCCAGAGGGTAACTGCTATGCGACACTGGAGAACTGCAACCAGGACCGGACAGAGGTGCATTTTGCTTTGGGATCAGTGAAGAGGCAGGATCTGAGGCTGGATGAAGAGATGGAGACTTCCTGGTCTCCTCCAGTGCATGTGACTGGATGCCTGACTAGGGACTAGAATAGAGAGCCAGGAGCCTGGGTTCTCAAGCAATACTGTCACTTACCTGTCCTGTAACTCCATGAATCCTGCTTGGGAGGTGAATTATTGGGTAAGTGTTTAACCACTCAACAGGCTTCAAACGACTTTTTCTAGAAAAGGGAAACAAGCTTCTCTGTGTTCCACCCAGCACAGAGAACGTTGTTCTGGCCTTCTCTGGCTTCTAATAGTCCGCTTCACATTGTTTTAGCACTTGTCCTGCCTGGAGTGAGCAAAGAGGCATCCTCTGGGAAGTTTCCTCTATCCTGTGTTGAAATGGGCTGGTTGGAAAGACTGTCAGGCTAGCAAAGAGCAGGGTGGAGAGCTGAATACTGCAATTGTTCTGCCTCAGAACATGCTGTCCAGGTGCTGCCCTGTGTTGCGGAGCCCAGCCCTTTTTTCTGCCTCATACAGAGGAGGCTGTTTTGACCTTTCCTGTTTTTAATCCTGCCCTCCTACTTGGCTGGGGAACCTGCACTTTCAACACATTTTATCTGAGTCAGCAAGAAACTACAACAGGGCCACTGGATGTGGGTTTTGTGGTGAATTCATAAGCAGTTGCCCATACTACCCAGCCTGGTTTCAAATCAGCCCAGTGGTCAAGGCGTAGTAGCGGCAATCTGCAGACTTGGAGTTTTGCCTTGATTATGGGGACAGGTAGCTTTCCAAATCCCTGACATTCTCTCCACTGCTGCAAAATTTTTGAAGCAAGTGTAGTTTGCTCCGTGCTGCTGCAGCTGTGAGAAACCAAAGGGTCAAAGCAAGAGGTGCAATTATCAGGCTCCTTGGCTTTTCACCTTACCATTTCAAGACAGGGAATGGGTGGTTGGCTTTTCCTGGGAGGAGGCTTTTATACTTCTGCACAGCCTGGTTTGCTCCAGCATCTCTGCTGGCTCTGACTGCACCTCTGAAGAGACAGAACCTGCTGGTACCCTGCTGGCTTGAACCCACTGCAGCTGAACTCGGCCCCTGCTCTAACTCGCAACATTTTGGGAATGTGCTCTAGTGACAGGCAGGAGCTTTCCAGCAGCTTCATGCAGTGCTGTCTGAATCACGCAATAAACAAGTCCAAACTCTATTATTAGACTTTGGAAACTGCTGCCTTAGAGACAGGTTTGCTTATAAATATCCATTATTTTCTTTCTGGCTCTTCACTAAGGAAGCTGGCAAGAAAAAAGGATCTCTGCTTCTACAGAATTTGCCTGCTCCTGCTGTTGCTGTTGCTTCTTCCCACCTGAACTCATCCTCCTCTCTCTTCCAGCCTCCCAAGTTCTAGCTGTGCTAATGAGACATCCACGCCAATGTCAGCAGGGTGGCAAATGTCAGCTATTTTGAAGGAGGATGGGAAAACACAAGTAATAAGCAACTGGGCAGAGCACTTGCCACGGTCACGGCCGTGTGTAGGTATGTGATGCAGCTGCTTTGGTGGCTAAAGCAGAAGTACTGGGTCCAGTTCCCTACTCAGCTCCAACAACATGCTGTATGACTGTGAGAAAGCTCCAATGCCTCATGAAACAGGGATGACAGCACATCCTTTCTCTGTCATGTTTGATGAGGGACAGATCTAAGGCTTGCCAAAAGTCAGTGGAAATGCTGACTTCAAGAAGCTTTGCAGCGAGCCTCTGGACTGCACAGGCTGTCTTGTAACATGTGAATACATCTGGCCTAACAGGATGTCTCATTCGAGGCTGTTAGCTCTCCCATCCAAATGAAACAGCAGTCTTCTCTCCATGCCAAACCTACCCAGCACAGGTTCCCCTGATGCTCCCACCTGTCTGCGCTGTTGCTTTCTGCCTCTTTCAGTTGTTTGGCATGAGTACTTTTATCTGTAGGGTGTTTTATCTTCCTTTGAAAAGCTGACTTTATATTTTGTGCACTCAGTATTTGCTCTAGAGAATTGGGTTCAGCTTCTGTCAGAACCCAAGGTTCCTCTTCTTACCTTCACTTGTTAGGTAATGCTCTGCTGTAGATAAAAGCCCCAAAGCTCCTCAGACTGCACCCTGTGTCATTCTCTGTACAAACTGGAGCAGGCACAGAATAGCCAAGGCATGCTGTAGGCTTGGAGAAATGATAAGGGAGGTATGTTTAAAATGATGAAAGAAATGGCCAGCTCCTCTCCAGTGGATGTTGCTGTTAAGGGTGTGGGGAGGGCTGGTGTGGGAGCTAAAATCTCAAAAACATTTCTCATTCTTTCTCTAGGTGGCTGCCTTGCAGCCCTTCATTACCTCTGTTTTTTCTGGCTAAGCGTGGCAAAACAGGTCTGTCTACCAGGTCAGGCAGTAGACTGCAGTGAAAACAGAGTGCTTGAAAACACAGTGTTACCTGTTACCATGCTCCCCACACCCTGTGGCTTGCTTTGCAAACAGCTGGAGCTGGTGTCTGGTGCTGCATCCCCATTGCAGTGAGGAGGTGAAAGGGAGGAGACAATAGTCCATGTCTCCAGTTGGTCACCTGTGCATCTGTTTGTTGGGACCCCCTTTCCACATACTTTCCTTGCCTGCAGATACCTCTTCATCAGGGAGATGTTTAGAGAATTTGCAGGCTTGTCTCCTCTTTGACATCAGGATGGATGCAGAGGGCAATGGGTAGTGTATTTAAGGAGACAGGATGCTTGGATCACTCAGCAAGTGACACCAGGGAGATTTGGAGAGAAATCTGTACAGTTCTCTGGTCTAAGCCAGTTATACTGAGTACCAAGCAGAAACTAATGGCTTCTATGAAGAAGGAGAATAATGCAGGGCTATAAGTCTCTGCCTCAGGCTTGGTGGTGAATTCCAGGGAGTGGGGGAGGGCAAAGGGGGTGGCAGAGGTGAAAGAGCAAAGGAAGGATGTGTGTAGTGTGTAGCATTAGGAAGAGGTGTTTGTACTTTTTCAGCCAGGTATATACAGTGAGGGTGACATAAGGTATAGAGACTGTAGGGAGACATGAAGGACAGGAGGTGGAACCATGGGGAAGCAGAGGTGTGCTTGTGTGAAGAAATTATGTTGGGCACCCTCTGATTTGGAGGACCTGCCCCATAGAAAACATGCTCATTTTCTCTCAGCTTCCAAGCATTTTTGTGATCCTTCAGCTTTTCTTGCTTTCTATTCAACATCCTCTGCAGGCTGGTGGTCAGTGGTGGCAGCTCTAGGAGATGGGGACAGCAGTTTGCAAATGGAGAGCTTTATTCTTCTTCAGTTCTGTTAAGTTGGTCTGCCTTTGGAGGCCGTGGCCGACAGAAGCTCATTCAAGGGAGTGGGATCACAGCTAACAGCTGGGAATCTCCGTTTTAAGATCCATTCCCCCCTTCCAGCCCCAAGGCACTGGGTCCCCGGTGGGGACCTTGCTGAAGTCTACCCTACTCCGGCTGGCAAACGCATCTCCAGGCGCTTCCTCGAGCCCCCAGGAGAGGGCATCATGCTCCATGAGAAGTGAGGAGAGAGCAGCTCTTCAGGGATACCAGCTGGGCTAAAAGTCTTGGGGATGGGGTGGGGAACTGGGGGTTTTGCCACAGGTAAGACCTGGGGTTTCAGGACTTCGACCTTGCAGTTGTGTGGCAAGGCTGACCTTGCTGGGAGCCCACTGGGAGGGGGAGTGGACATCAATGGGTGATGCCTGGGTGTCTCTTCAGAGGGGCAAATTACAATAGAGCTCCCTCCTCCTGGCCTCCAGCACCTTTGTGCTTTGGCTGGAAGAGATATCACAGGAGGGTGCAAGATGGTCCTGAAGAGGCTCAGCCAGCAACTGGACTCTGGTGCTGTGTGGAGACAAGGACTGTGCTCTTCCTACACAGATGGGGAGCAGGTCATGGCACCCTCCTCTCTGCTTCAGTGATGATGCTGACTGTTGTTCTTCCTTTCCACAACCACAATTACGTATCCCTTGTTTTGTTGTGATTGCAGTGGAATTTTAGTTTAGTTGGGTCAGGTGGCTTTGTGGCAGCCAGACCTGAGAGAAGAGGATGCACCAACCCCCACACAGGGGCTGCAGAAGTGCTTATAGGTGGAGAGGGGGAACATCCCTCCCTACATTCCTGGGTTAGTTTCCTGCACTATGGTCAGTGCTTCAGCTTTGTAGAACACGTTGTTTCTCATCATTTCCGTAGCTTCTGTAGAGTCCTTTCCTTGTGATGGTCTGTCTGTGAGGCCCTCAGGTTGTAATACAGCTAGCTTGTGTGTGTCTGAGCATCGCACCAAAGAGTCACTCAGGTCTCCTGGTCCATCACAGCGCCAGGAATGCAGATGCACAGGAGTGCACCTCTGGCCTTAGTCGGTCAGAGTAAGCACTGTGCTGCCTATTGCATGGGGCAGTCTGAACCCAGCCTGCACCTGGCATGCACGAGGCTAGAGGCTGCAGACTTCTCACCTTCAAATCCTGGGTGCTGGACTGAGTGAGAGCAGAGTGCCCTGCCTGGAATCCTGCAGTCAGTGGAAAAGTTTTGAGCGTATGTGTGTGCGCGTGTTGAATTCCTGTGCAAGTTGGACTGCTGCCCAGCTGGGAAAGAGCCTCCTGCAGTGCCTGTGGAGTGTGTGGTGTGCTTTCCAGATTTCTACAGACATTTAAAGCTATACACTATTGACAATTGACAGTACAATCAGGTAGGGTGGGAGATGGAGGTACTGGGGAGGGCAGGGAGTGAGGAAACTTAATGCCACCCCACCGTGCTCTTTCCCTTCTCCCTTGCTAAGGGATTGCTGATGGTCCCTTTGCTACTGTGCAGAAGAAATGAGAAGCTGAACCAGGGCCTTCTGGCAAGTCCCCTCCCATTCTTAAAGGAACCCAGAAAACTTTCCTGCCTAATCGGTATTATTTCTGGATTTCATTTTCCCTAGAGACTTGACATTTATTGACAGCTAATCCATGTCTGTAAGGAAAACTAATGATCAATTGCTTCCTCTCAATTAGGCTCCCTCTCCTCTAGCTTGCAGAATTTGCTAACAAATATATTATCTTTCTGGCAGTCCAAAATAAGTAGTTGTCTTCGTGTGGGAGCTGGTGCAGAATCCAAGATTCTACTTGTCTGTCCCAGCAATAGCAGGCCTGGAGATGGGAGTCCTTGTGGAGAAATAGATGCGATCCTCATCCACTTTTTTGGCCACAGACAGGTAAAAGGGAATAGTAGTAACTTAGGGAAGAAATGGGTGGTCTGATTTCTACATGTGGAGAACAGGGCAGAACTGCTAACTCTAGGACCTTTTCTTTTTTTTTTTTTTTTGACATCACAAAAACTCCCTGGAATTTTGGCCACAGCATATATATTCCATGATTATTCAGGCAGGGAGGTACTTTCTCCTAAATACAGGGAAAGAAAAGATTACAGAGTGGTTACCAACAGATTCAGGGTTAATGGGACTGCCTCTTAAATGTCAGTTACGGTCTAACATGCCTGCTGCATTAACGATTTACAGGAATAGCAGTGTGTGTGTCTAAGCTTTCATTGTGAGAGTGGCTGTGATGTCTGTGAGAGTCAGATGACTCTAGAGCTGTGTTACAACCCCCAAAAGCCTTCTTTTTACTTTGGCTGTCTGGCAGTCACCATGTAGGGCACTCCAGTTATACTAGTAAAGGACTATGCATGAGATGGACTGTGAATTTTAGTGGTTTTTACTGGTGAGTTCACAAATGCATTTCTGTGGACTTTGTACTTAACAGTGGGGTGATGAAAACTGTTGATGTGGTTTTGTGCTTGGCCTTCATACCCTAAATAACTTTGACCAGTTCTCCATTAGCTGACTGAAATGGTGATGGTGCTTGGACAGCAAATACTGCTGAGGAAAGCTGGTGCAGGCAAAAGCTGAGTCACTCAATCTTTTGAAAGGAGTCCTTGACAAAAGAGGGCAGACCATTGTCCAACATTTCCCCAAGAGGAGCAGGGTTTAGTTTCCTGCTCTGCTGGAGCACTTGCTGTTTCTGGCAATCTGTTCTAACTCCATGGACATCCTCCACGGCTGGGACAGGGAGGTGTGCTTACCCTTAGTGTCATGTGAATTCCTTGTGTGTTTTTAACTTACTATTTAGAGGCTGCAGACAGGCTCTGGGATTCCTTTGTTCATGAACAGAGCCATTGTGCGGATCAGCCGTCCAATACCACCTTCCAGAAATATTTGCTAAGAAACTTCCTTGTAGTGTTTTGTAAGCCTAGTGAGCTTGCTAACTTGTAAGGGCTCCTCCTCTGTGTCAGAACTGCCCTCACCAAAAGGGAGAATGAGCTGGCTTTTTCCAGTTAACCAGTCAATATTTACTCTTCCAGGCAAGCTGTTAAAATGCTGTTGCTCTCTTGCTTTGGTATTTGTTTCTCCTGTCTTGCTGGAATATTGCCCCAAAGTCTCCCACACTGGCAGCTCTTGTTTGTATAGCAATGACATGTGGGCGTTCATAAAAGACAAGGTTGTGGGAGCTTTCCAATGATTGCCAGGTCATGTTTTCATTTTCTGTTCTGAGTGTGGAGTGTGTTTCAGCCCATCTGCTTCAAGAAAGGCTGGAGTTTGGGAAGAGAAAGCCACAGGATCATTTCTTCAATCCCGAGGTGAAATCTTACTTCCACTAAAATCCATGCGAAAAGGCCTGTTGACTTCAGTGGAGTTTATTTGCATCCTCCATTATCAGGACGAAGGCACCCCAGGTCTGGTTTTGGCAATTCCCACCTCCCCAGTTTCCTGTCTGTTTTTTTGTGCTGTACCACTGCATCGTGGGGCTGCAGTCCTAGTGGTCCCCTGCACCTCTCAAGCAGCACCCTGAAACAATGACTGAACACATAATAAGAAGTGAGACATTATCACCCTGGTGAGAATGAGGGGTAAGCGTTCTTCAAGGGTATCAGGAAAGCCTTGTCTCCTCTGCCCTTCAGTACAGTGATGCTGTAGTGCAGGTGGCTTTTCCCTGTGGCTTTTTGCAGAGTTCAGTTCAGCCAAGGCAAGAGTTACATGTACTGTAACCATGTTAAATTGGGATCTGGTGATGACAGTCCGTACTTGCATTACTTACTTGCAGTATAACACTAATAAGGATGCTCTCTAGCAATAGCTTTCTTGGGAATCCTGTTAGACAACCTTGGCCAAAGCCCTGCCTTAATGGTTTTTTTGTGTGTGCACCACCAGGGTATAGCTTGTGTGTAACATTAGCTGGAGTTTGTCACTTCAAGTCCTTGGTCTAGGAGTCCTCTCTCTTCATTTTCAATTATTGTGACACTTAATTTCCTTATTGGTGCAATTTCCGATAATCCCCACTCATTTTTTTAAGAGAGGAATTAGATTTGCTGCCCTACCTTTCAGTGTACTTGTGGTTGTTGCCTTTCTGGTTCCCTAACAAGAAGCTTGAAGATCTTCACCGTGCAAATTATTTAGTTTGTCAAAGTTACTTGGCTCCAGTAAGAAACCTTTCTCCTCCACTAGTAGGGGAAGGCAGCATGTTCCTTAATTGCATTCTGCAACTTAGCCAAGTGAAATCTATCTTTATGCCCTCGGAGCTGAAGCCAAAAAAAATACCCCCCACTGGTCCCTCATGCTTTGCAACTCCTCACTGAGTCAGCCTGTTTCCAAGTGCTTGTCTCTCCTGAGATTTATAGCTACTGGGTAGTTAGCTTTATGGAGAAGATTTAAAGCTCTTGTGTGCAAGACAGCTCCACATTGGTTTGAAGGGTGATTTGCACTAGTTTATCTTTGTTTAAAAGTCCACATAGAAAAGACTGCAGAGTTTTGGTGAGAGAGGAGCCTGCCTTGGACAGGTGTTTTGTGTTGGTGGCTAGATGCAAGCCTCTGGCTTATGATTAAAGGCACTAAACTCACTCAGGCCTAGAGTTTAAGACACAACTTTTCTCCTATGATATTGGTTGTAAGTCCACACCATCACCTCACATCTGTCCGGAGGCACCTGATGAGGACCATTTGCAGCAGCTGCGAGGCAAAGTGGAAAAGGCATTGTCTGTGCAGCTGTGGAGTACACAGTTCTCCTCTTGCAGAACTTCTGTTGCTTTGACTGCTTTATTCCAGAGGGTGTGTATACCACAGCACTGACAGCAATTTCATGAGCTAGAAAATCAGCCTCCAATGCCTGCTTCCTTCCACCTTCCCTGGCAACATGGGTCAGATTGGTTTGGTTGGAGAGAAATGGATTCTCCAGCTCTTACGGGTGTATAATGTTAGGGAATCACAGAATTACAGAATGAGATGGGGTTGGAAGGGACCTCTGGAGATCATCTAGTCCATAACTTAAGAAATGCTGTGACACATTTTTCTTGAAGGGAGACTTTTGGATGGTTACATTTTTTTGATTGATGATAATTTACAAAGTTAAGTGGAATTTTTCAGGTGATTCTAGCTTGACTTGATGTGTGATTAATGAGCAATTATGAGTAGATATAAATAATAGCAGATTTAAGTATGTATAGATGCTATAATTAAAAACTCTATTGTAATATTTATTAGTATTTAATTATAGATGACAAGGGTTGCTATATAATTCTGTAGGACTTGACTGATGTTCTTGGAGAGGGAGCAGCTCCTCTGTTTAATTACAGCAGTGTCTAGGGAATAAAACCCTGCCCAGACCACTGCTGGTCTCACTGTGGGATCTCAGCAGCTGGAGTCTAGTTAGCTTGCTGGGAAGCACCTGGCTTTCATGTGGTTTCTTTCTATAAGGTGTCTTCCGAAACAGAAAGGCAGGATGACCCCACACAGGGCAGTGTTGTGTCTTAGAGCGTTTTTGCTAATAGTGTCTAGAACATACATACTCATCTAAGTAGGTGATATGTGCTCTGAGTAATATCAGACCTGGTCCTAAATGAAACCTGATGTCTTCAAAAGCGAAACAAGGCAGTAAAGGTGGAGTGATGGGTAGATGGGAATGTCTTATCTTCACAATCTGGCTAGAAAAGTCAGGATTTTTCCCAGTTATATTTTTAAAACAACCTCAAAACTTGAGGTTTTAGATATTTTCTTTTGCTATAAAATAGGGAGTGTTACTTTCTGTTTAGAAAAATTTTTTTTTTTGCTTTACAGAGAATTTCTATCCTTTGAGAATGCAGACTTGGTAGTACTGTCTCCAAAATCCCCTCTGACAGAAAAAAATTCCTCCCAGCAAACCTTTTGCCCTCGTCTGCCTTGTGACTGAAACCTACTTCAAAAACAGGGAGAAGGGCACTACTGAAAACAGAACGCAGCAGCTGATCCTGGCTCCAAACACCCTGAGTGCTTGAACTGCCTGTTGGCAGCAGGAGATCAGATGCTACTGGCCATCAGCTGCCTCTCCTCTTAGGAAATGTTTTGGCCATTTTTCTTTCTGTTTAGATACAGCCTGAATTGATGTGCTAGCCCATTAACCCCTCATATGCTGTCTTTAGTCCAGAAAAAATGGTGTATCTCTAGAGGGCTATTGTGTGAAACCCAGCATGACCTGGATCCTGGGGTTCTTGCTGGTTATGGGAAGGCCTTTGCATAGGAACAGTGTTTGTGAAGGCAACATCCTGACTTTTTTCTACTTTATGAACCAAACCTTAGGTGCCAGCATCCCACTGTTGAGAAATACTCTTCACAGATGAGGCCATTTGGTACTAAGAAAGTGGTGGTTCTTCTTTTCATGTGTGTTACATTTTCTCTTCCTGGAGCACTCCTTTTTGCTTGCTAAAACTGATTTTTGGATTATGTCAGCCTCACCCCAGTGGCTTTTGCAGCAAGAACACCAGTAGGACATGTAAATTGTTGCCAGGTGTGCAGCAGCCACACGATGCACAACCTCCAAAGCCTGGCACCCTGCACTTCTGGCAGGTGGGCAGCACAGCAGTCACTCTCTGTGCTTCTGGAGCACCTGTGCCTGCCTGGCTGCTCCTAACAAGCTCCCCGATTGCCACCACCTGGATAGCACAGACAGCTCTCAAGAAGTTTCTTTGTGGTCAAGTTGGATGCAGGCAGAGCAACGTGATGTCTGTGTGAGTTTGCTGATAGCTGGAGACATGGAGGTAAGAAAAAGGGGGATTTGATTGTGGGGTGGAGGTGGGCAGGGCAGCTGAAGTGTGGTGGAGGGCTTCAAAGGCACAGAAAGGCACTCTTCTGATTGAAGCAGACAGTACTTTTCTGGTTGAAGCAGGTCACTGCCTGAAAGGGTTGGCAGGACAGTGAGAGCTGCACCTCTGGCTGCTGGGAGCATTGTTTATTCTGAGTCTATGTAGAGCATGTACTGTGTGAGATGTGCTTGGCAAGAAGGACATTGGCTTCACACCACCAGTGGCTCCCTATCACCACAACCTGTGATGCTGTATTTCTGTATCTTGTATCCGTGTTCTGTAAAATGCCTTTGTTGGGCACTGCACAGACTGCAGAGTCCCTGCCCTGAGTGGCTTCTAGGCTTTCCTGGGAGGTGCTCCCTGGAAACCTACAGTCAGATACCAGTAGCCACTGCTCCCTGTTCATGGAAAAGAGAATGCACTTGTTTCTGTAGGTGACTTGATTTCAGATGTGAGAGTTGCTGTGGAAAAGTAGCCACTACGTATAAGTCCTGTTGTTTACCAGGTTAAATGTGCAGCTGTTTCCCTTTTTTGCCTTATAACTGAATGTCTCTGTGCTACTCAGTGACTACAGGAGGTCTCTTGGCTTGTAAAGTAGGTTTCCCTCATCCCCCAGTGACCCGGCTAGGAACAATGGAGGCCACGCAGTACAAAGAGTGCTGTAATAAAGCTGCCAGAAGCTGACATTGCTTTCCCCTCTGAGTCTTTCCAGGCTTATTTTTAGGCCATTTACAATTAATTCATTTGTAGAAAAAAAAAAAAATTTGCCATTGTGGCTTCTAAGAACTGTTGATATAAAAATCAGCCCTTTTAAAGACTGGTATTCTGGGATGAATACCCCAGGGAAAGACAAAAATCCGGATATGTCATGCCAGGGCTCTAGGCAACATGTTCAAAATAAAGCAAAAATGCATGGGTATTTCTTGCACTTTGTACTTTTTACTCAGCCTCCAGTTCTGAGTCAAGGGTAATACATGTATGAGCTGCTTATGAACCCTTCTTTTTTTGCTGTTGCTGTGTTTGTGTTTATCTTGATCAAATCATGTCCTCTGAGCAGGTCAGAAGGGAGTTATCAGGGCTTCTTGGAGCTCAAGAAGTGATTGCTCAGGGAGTAGGCTATCTCTGTAGACTCTTTGAAGCAGGTCGTGTGAGTTTTCCTGAATGCAATTTTGGAAAGCCTTCCCCAAAATTCCTGTTGTCGTTGTAACTGCTTCTGCTGAAAAAAAGTGAATGGCACTCAAAGTGTTTACTAAGTCCATCTTGCTTTATGGAGTATTAAATGCACCAGTGAATTGTCATTCATCAACATTTAGGCTAAATAATTCTGGGTAACTGAGAAACATCTAATCTTTTTAGACTGGCAGTACTGAATCAGAGCTCTGGCCTCTCTTCAAACATGTGATTACATTAAATAAACATTAATAAAACAAGGTGAAGTGCTTGGGGCCACAAGACTGTCTTTGGAGCTAGAGGTTAAGGGCCTGGGTTGATCTAAAAAGGCTAAAAGTTAAAGCCATCTGCTTCTAGGAGAAGGCCAGGGTCTTCCAATCTGTCAAACAAATCCAGGGAGGAGCAGGGTCCCATGTGCGTGTGTGCTTGGGGGTGCTCACAGAGACCCTCAGTGATCTGCTGCTATCTGTTGGAAAAGGGTGACTTACCTTGTGACTAGAAATGGGCAATTCTGAGTTGACATGTGTTGTAGCAATAAGCTTTGCTGTGGTGTGCAGGTTTGCTGGCTGTGGGCATGTTTTTCTGAGGTTTAGAGTATTATGTGCAGAGTGTGCCTCTCTGTGAGGCTGCCGTTTATGCTGAGCAGGAACCATTTGCTAAAGGGCACAAGGGTATCTGGTTTGTGCCTCAGTGACTCAGGCTCTAAGCAATTGCTGCCAGTCCAGGGCTCCTAGTATAGAGCTGTTGGCTTTTGGGGGTTTTGTGTGCAGGTGCTTTTGTTGTTGTTGTTTTGTTTGTGGTGGTTTTTTAGGTGGGTTTTTTTGGTTTGGTGTGTGGTTTTGGTGGCTTTTTTTTACCTTACTGCATCCAGAGGAGCTGGTGGATCCCTTGGCAGGGGAAATTTGGCAGCTATTTCTATTTCCATCAGCTGCTCTGCAAATTTTCTCTGGCTTGCTACCGCTCCAGCCATCTTCCTGGGGAATAGCTTGCTCAGTGCATGAAAAGGGTTAAAGCATGCCAAAACCTTCCTTGGCTTCCTGCACTGAATTACCTTAAACTTTTGACAAGTAGGATGGCCTAGACAGATGTGTTGACATGGCAACTGCTCCAGGGAAATGCTTGTCAAGAAAGGAGAGCAGCTGGCCTCCAGTCATGACAAGGTACTGCAAGCAGGAACCTGCAGCCACTGCCCTGGCTGTGCCCCCAGATAGTGCTGTCAGCGCTCTGATTAGTGTGAATAATTTATATGTCTCTCTAACAGCGTTTAATGCAGCTGCAGTGACGTGAGCAGTGCTAACAGGACTCAACCACTAATTTGCTGCATTAATGATAATGTCCTCCTGCTTTTGCTCATAGCAAGTAGATCTAAGGAAGGAGGTCAAAGCCAGGCTTTCTGCATGGTGGTTCCAGTTGTTGTTCCCCTCTTTCACCCCAGACAAACTGATAAACTCAGAGTTTACAGTCTGCAAAGCTGGGAACCTGGAGTGTGGGTGCATGCCTGAACTCTGACTGGCACAACTGCTGGTATTATCTTCTTTTCTGCTTACTCTGATGGACAGCAGAGCCAGCTTGCTGGAGAAACAGTGTGGCCTAGCAGCTGGGGTCTGGGAGATCCTGTCCACTCACTTTCCAGCTCTGGCACTTTTTTCTGAGTGGAGGTGGGGGGGATTCTGCCTTTACAGGTATTTAAAGAGTTACTTGCCTGCAGGATCTGTTGTTACTGCACCTACTGTTTTCTGGGTCCTGTGGTCTAAGACCCTGACAGTATTTACTGGCCAGCACTGCTGTGCAGGTCGCTTTGGTTGCTGTGAGTCCCTCGTGCAGACCAGACTCGGTGGATTGGCTTGTTGAATGAGAGGACCCCAGGCAGAACCATAAAAAGGAGCTCTGCTGCCTTTGTGAGCAGGTTAGCTCCTGATTCCCCAGACCAGCAGCAAAGTGGCTAAGCTGCAAGCTGTTAATTGCGAACAGAGCAGCCTGCCCTGGAATGGGGAAAGGTTGCCTCTTCTGAGAGGTTTGCTATTTGGCATCTGTGTATCACAGTACCTGGCTCTTGGTACACAAACTCAGCAATGGTGCTTTATACTGTGCTTTCAAAGAAAAAGATAACCCTGAGCAACTAGATGTACTTCCTTATTTTTTTTGTTGGGGGTGGGGGTGGGTTGGTGGTCCTGGAGAATATTTACTTGATCTGATGTAGCATTTTCCATGCCAGTAGACACCTGGGCTTCCCAGGCTGCTTTGCGGCACAGCGTGCCCAGCAGGCTCTGTGGAAAGGGTAATGCATACCCAGGTGGCTTCAGTACATGGTATTATTTACCCTATTGACGTCAGCAGCTACACGCTCTCAGCTTCTCTCCACTATAGCAGCCTGCAGGAGACAAGCTGCAGAGAGCTTCTGAACTCCTTAAATGTGCCTAACCTTTCCAGAACTCAGCATATAATTCTCAGCTAAGTAAATGTCCATTTGTGAGTATTCTGGGAAAAAACCTCCTATTAGCTTTCCTTGGGCAACTCATTTTGCTCCTGTTCTACAAACCAACACCACATGGATTCTTATCAAAACACTGTAGCCTTTATTTGCTGATAAATCAGTTCAGCAGGGACTGTTACATAAATCTGTATTATAGCATTTTCCTTGCAGAAAATTACCACAATTATGTACCTTCTTGAGCCAAGAGATCCCTTCTCAAACCACCATATTTAAACTCTTTCCTAACACTGAGTGACAGCTCTACAGAAAATGGAGCCTTCCCACTAGGGATATTATATTGAATCCTTGCTAAAAAGCCCTGAAAAAGCAGACAAATAGAACTTCTGAAATACACCAGATATTATCTTTCCAGTTTATGAGTCTCCTTTCCCTGAATAGCCTTTTATTGATATCAGTCCTTGTAGAGGAACAAAGAGAAATCAGTGCGTCTCACAGCATAATTCCATTTTCTTTTTAGCAGCAGGTCAGGCTTGGACCAAATGTTTTGGGCATCCTGGTACTGTGACGCTGTGCTACAGTTGTGTGCTTCAGTCTCAGTTTTAATTAAAAAGTATAGCTCTAGCAGTTTGGGCTAGAAAAAACTGCTTTGATGTGAGCTAAGCGTAACTGGAGCAGAGCAGAGCTGTCTGCCTGGGTTTGTAGACAAGTTTTTGAAACAAGCCATTGTAAGCTATGTACTGAATCGCCCCTCTCATCTCTGTAGCTTTGTGTTGCCTCCCACCTGGCCTCAAAGATTCCTATGGCATACTCCTGGAGTATTTGGCTGGTGGGAGAGGGAAGATTCCCCCCTTCCCTTCCCCTTCTGTGTTGTTTAGAAACAGTTGCAGATAATAATGTTGTGGTAATATAGCAGATCACTGTGTGAGTCCTTATAGGAGGTGAAGGCGATTTTCTTTTCAAACAAGCCTGACTTGAATTGCTTATACTCTTGAACCCACATGCTCATGAGCATGTTGCTGTGATGTGTACATATCCACGTGGTTGGTTTGGGATTCCCTGCAATGATGTTGAGGACAGGAATGGTGCCTTAGGGCATCCTGCTTGCGTCTCCAGGGTTATTCTTAGATTGGTGGTGATGTGTAAGTTTTGGATATGCCTTTTGACCCCTTTAGGAGCGAACAAGGTTCAGTTTCTCAATATTTACGCCCCTCCTGGCCTCTGCTGTTTACTCTGTGAACTTCCATGTCATGACTGGTTGGACAGATGAGAGGAGGGCGGTGGATATTGTCTACCTTGACTTCAGCAAGGCTTTTGACACTGTCTCCCACAGC
>JAOXJM010000010.1:5758560-5790525 GCA_026413425.1 Tringa solitaria | reverse complement strand
GTTCCTGTGCAACCTGCTCTAGGCAGACCCACTCTGGTGGGGGGGTTGGACTTGATGATCTCCAGTGGTCCCTTCCAACCCCATATGATTCTATGATTCCCAGGATTAACTTCTCATCCTTTGTAATATTTGTTGGTTTTCTAACATAATCCAGTTTTGCTGTTTGATGTCAGCTTGTGGATAGTAAATCTTTGGCACTGAATAGTATTCTCTGTTGCTGAAACTGTAGGTTTGATTTTTCATTAGGGGACTTTTCTCTTAAATTAGAGGATACTGTGAGCTAGACATGTCTCTTCCCAGCTTTCACTTTCCACTCTGTCTTGGGATTTTACACTCGGATTAACCTAAAATTTCTTAGTCTGTCTGGATGTCCATGCTTTGTTATAGTTGATCTTTGTTCTACTAATTTTCAACCACGGAGAATCAGAATAACCTGTCCAAATCAGGTTAATGTTGTGTTTATTCCACCAGAATCATGTTTATTCCATGCAGAATATATTCCTTTATACTTGGAAATCTTGGACAGTGGCACATGGTTATTCTCTGTATCTTGAGATGTATGCAATAGTATAGATGCTTTGTAATCACCTGCTATAATCGTTAAAACAATGGAGGCAGGAACTTTCATTATTTTGCAATTGCTATTAACATCCCCACCAAGAAAGAGCTTCCCTTGACTGGTGAAACTTCAAAATTCGATTGTATTTTTTGCCTTTTTTTTTTCTCCCTCCCTCCTCCCTACATGTTTTTATCTTCCTGCTCCAGTTTCTTTCTTGTGTTTTCCTTCACCTGTGGCATTTGTTTATAAGGAGGCCATTTGCATTAAATGCCAGAGACCCATCCTTTTATATTTACAAAAGGACCTTCCCATTTAGCCTGGAGATTGTGGGTTTTTTGGGTGTCAATTTCAAACACGTAACAGGTTCTTCTACTTCTCACATGAGTACTGGAGGGCTGTGTAGTCCCTCTGAAAAAGGAATTGCTACCAGACAATATTAATTGCTGTGGGCTGTTTTTGTCCCCTTAGATATAAAATGTGCTCCTAAGTGTACACGCTGTCTGACAGCCTGCTGGGGCTGCATGGGGAGGTGACTTGTCTTTGTCTTGTCTCTTCTTCTGCACATTTCAGTTTTTGGATCCAATCTCTTGGCACCTGTTTCTATCGATGCTGTTCCACGCTGCTAGTTCACTTGTATTTTTCCAGTTATCATATCCAGCATCTATAACATCAGTTCATCAATTTCTCCTTTTCCTGTCTGCCTTCATCCTGTTGTTTCTGTTGTGCCAAAATGACAATGATTACTATTTGTTCCACGTGCCCTAGGCTGGCTGCTGCTTTAGCAGCTAAATCTGCCTTATTTCTCCATTCATTCTTCTTATTCCTTTGAGGTTTTGTGTACCTAATTCACAGTTGATTCCCTGTGAGATTGACCCAATTAGAATTTTCTTTTCATAGTATTTAAAATGAGCTTTCTGCCATCTGACCTCCAAACATGCAATATAATATTCCCATCAGAGAATAATCCGAATCAGCAAAACCCACAGCGCTTTTGTTGTCTTAACTTGCAATTTTCTACACTCGGTTGACCTGCTTGGCAATGTTCCTTGTATTTTTTCTCATTAGGGTCAAGGCTATGGAATTTATGCACCACTTTCCAGTCTGGCACTTTGAATATCCAGTAGTGGAGGGGGAAAAGGAGGAGGGGAGCATTAATTTCTGCTATAATTTTACATTCAGTCTTAAATTTTCTTCAGTTTCATGTGTAGGGTGTTCTTATAAATGATTAAAGTCACACTTTACTCCCTCATTAGAAAATGCACAAATTCAGAGATTAGATTTTACCCCCTGCTTGTCATACAGCATTGAATTCAGTCACATCCTCTGTAGCGGCACCTAAATATACTTGCAAGTTGCATCTTACATTGCATCCCTGGTTCAGTGTTTGTGAAGTCTGATTATCATCACAGCCTGTTGCTGTTGTGCCTTTTTGTTTTAACTTTCTGCTTCTGAGAGTATTCTCCATGTCACAACCCTTGTAGGAGGGCACGCCATTAAAGACACAAAGCAGATGCCCATTCTCTCCATTTACTTTTATGTAAAGATTTTAGACTGACTTATGTGTCTGCATTGAACAGTATTTACTAGAATATGCCTCATTGTCAGACAGGTTTGCATGTCTGAAACTGCTCTGAAACAGACCAATGACCAAGTCCTTCTCTTGGATCAGCTCTTTCAGAACCATCTTCTAAGAACCTTTAAAGAGGTACCCACTCTGTCCATCTTGGGATAAATTATCCCAGTCCTTGCTTTTTTGTGTATGTGTGAACATAAACTTAGTTGAGCCTTTTCAGATCTACTAGATAATTTCCAAAATGCAGCCCTCTCTACCTTTTATGATGTGCACATCTGACTTGACTGCCAACTCTTTATTTAAGTAGCTCTGATTTAAGGAGGTCCAGCTGCTATTTTTTATGTGGTGATAGATTGCAAAATTCATCCACAATATGTTGGGGTTTTTTATTATTATTATTATAAGTAATGCAGCCATCTGCCCATCAGCTCCATTCTTACTTGGAAATAACAGCCATTAGGATAAAACTGGTTGGTTGGTTTGTTTTTCTTAAATCTGCTAAAACAGCCATAGCATAAAGTCTGGCATGTGTGTTTCCTTTTTGCCTTGTCCAGCAATTAAGGCTATCCACATCCTGCCTACACCTTGTGTTCTTCTTCAGTTAATGTGGAAAATAGTGCTGTGAAAATGTGAGATCTTTCAAGAGGGGAAAATGTGATTTCACTTAAAAATAAACTTGATCTCACTTGGGTTCTCATGCCCACATGCTCACAAGCACCAGATGTGTGTATCCATATAATCTGGTCAGCATTCCTTTCAATCATGGAGGTGGAAGACAGACGGCATTCTCCTTACGTCTCCTGGGTTCTTTGTAGATCAGCGGCGAGATGCTGGTTTTGGATGTACCTTTTGACCCATTCAGGAGCTAACAGGGATCAGACTCTCAATCTGCTTCACTCCTCTACCCTCCACTTATTCTGTGAGCTGTCAGGATTAACCACCATGTGCTGGGATCTGAATGTCCTGTTAATCTAGATGCCACCTACACCTTCTATTCTTAAAGCACTTCTCCCACACTTTGTTCCTCTTGGTGCTTTCACACCTGGATGTTCCCATTCATTCTCCATTCACATCAACCTTCGTGTTTATGTCACGCTTCTCTAGACAGTGGGCAGCAGGAGGGGAATAGTCTCCTCATCTCCCGGTGGCTGAGTTGAGAAGGGGCAAAGGAGAAGAACTCAATCTAAAAAGCATGTGGTCCCTATGAAAAAAAGATAGATGGATCAGGAGATAAAATCTCCAAAGTCTCCCTTTTGTGGACTTAGACAGTGCTTGGCCTGGCTTGCATACTGCTCTTCAGCTTCAAGCTCTGCTCTATTGATTGTATTTGCTGCTTCACCGGGGCTAGATGAGGGTATGCTTGGCACTAGGCATGAAATAAACTTGTTCTTGTTTGTGCTGCAAGGTACTGGGCCTGTCAAGAGCAGATGCTGGTGAAGCATTTATTATTTTGGTGCTTGCTTTTATGGGCCTGATGTTTTGCTGTGGGAGAAAGTCTGCCTCTTGGGAGAAGCTGTAGGAAAGGAACTAGCTTGTATTTGCATGCAAACAGTCCTGCACTGGCTTTTGCTGTCCTGTTAGAGCTATAATGTTTGGTTCCAAGTGTCACAATTCCCTGACATGTAAGGGAAGTGCAAACCAGCAGGGGTGTTGTGTGCAGTCTTTGTATGTAGGTGGTGGAGGGCTCAACACAAGCTGGGAAGAAGCATGGCTGTGATGCTGGAGTACTCCTCTGGGCAGCAAAGGACCGGGCAATACTATTTATCTGAGGACTATGCTGAGGTCTGCAGCTTGTCTATCTATGATGTTTCAGATAATCCCGAGCTAGCATCTCAGCAGGGAGAGCTGGGGACAGTGGGGGAGACTTTCTCTTCAGTCGACAAACCTGCTCATGTATCGGGAAATTGGCCAACTCTGTTTTGAGGCTAGGTAGGTGTGTCCTCCTTCCAGTGCCCAAGCCAGTATAGCTCCTGGTAAACACATGCAGCCTTGGTGCTATTTACCTATCCAAATACGCAAATCTGCCAGTACTAGGAGGAACAGTGTCTAGATTGGCTGAAGCCTTGCAAGACTACAGCTTCCAGCTGTTGGCTGAATCACTGCTGAAGCTTTTCTGGCCGTGTCTGCATTCTGGCCTGCAGAAGTCCTTCCTGCTCTGTATGTGCGGAGGGATCAAGTTTTTGCAGAGCGTGGGTGGGTGGGGGTTTGTGTCTTTTTGCACTGTCATTGAGAGTATTTGCTGTCTGGGGCTATCCACTCCTGCAATCCTCTCCTAGATGCTTACCCTTTCCCTCTTTCTAATGCACTAGTTCTTTCGTGGGCCTTCTCCCTGCTCTTCCTTCAGCTAGTCTGGCCCCTGCCCCTCTCATTTGCTTTGCTATGTACCAAAAGGGCTTGGGGATGAAGCTTGTCAAGGCTTATCTGGAATGTGTTTAGGGCCCTGGTGCAAGGTGAACAGGGGTTGAAGCTCATGCCCATAGAGATGTTATGCACTGAATTCAGACAGTTTTAAAGCTACGCTCGGATTGTAAAAGCCTAATTGGCAGAAGAGATGCGTATGCATTTTGCTTTCACCCCATGCATAAACTGTGCTGATAGTCAGTTGTTACCTCGTGTGTATTGTGTTCCTGTGACAGCCTTGCTGCTGATCCATCTGCCAGGGACTTAAACGAGCGCTGTCAGCCAGATAACACTGAAAAGGAAAGCTGCTGGCCTGAGGCCCAGTAGAGAAATGCTGTGCTCTGCAACTTTGCAAGGGATTTGAAGGCTCTGACCTAGTCTATAAGTCAGAGTTTATCCCAGGGAGGGGGAGGGCTTTCTCCTGTCTCCACTGGGATAAGGAGGGCTTAGCCTTTTCATTTCAGGGGAAGGAGGGGAGTGTCTTCCAGACAGCTTGTAAGGTTAGTTGAGGTAACCCCTTAAGGTGTGACCTTCTCTGGCTTTGCTTTGACTGCTAGCAGTGAAAGACTATGTCTGTATGGGAAGGTGCGTTTGCATTCTTTTTTCCTGCCCTGTATGTAGCCTGTTTGCAGCACTGTTGGGGGAAGGAAGGAGTGACTAACAGTCCTTGTCTCTGTGCAGCTTGAGTCATCCTGTGATCTCTGGATGACGTCTCTGGATAAGCAGGGCATGCAGGTAGATACAGCGCTTCACCCTTCTCCCTTGGATCATTGCCCAAGACTGTATCAGGAGTTTTAGGCATCAGGAGAGGAGCAGTTTATGTGGGAAAGCAGCCACGAGAGAAACGTTGAATGCGTTGAGCCTGTTGTAGAGTTAAAGACCAGCTTTACTGGTGTCCTGTCCGGGTGTGTAGTCCAAAGGCTTCTTGGCACATCTGATTCATGGGAATATTCAAGATGATCAGTCGGTTGGTACTGTTACAAACCAAGCTACTAATTCTGTAGCAAACTGTTTTGTGTCCCCATGCGTCACACTAACAGCTCCGCTGCAGCTGTTCATGGCCAGTTGTAGCTGAGGTCGCTACACAAGTGCAATGGAAATAGCAGTTTCTGTATGGGAGGACAGTGAACCTGCTGAGTCCTACGCTAATTTTTACTCGATATCTCTGAGCATCATGCTTCTCATCCAATAGGAAGGGTTTCCTCGATAAACCCTGAGGGTCACAGGAGTGTTGCTAGTGATGTTGAGAAAAGAGCTATCAAGATAATTTTTTTCCCCACGTATATACACATATCATGACCTTTAGTTATACGTAGCTGTTGTTTTCCCTTTGGTAGTTAGTTATCTTCTGGTCTGTTAACACTCCCTCTGTGAAGAGTGTGGCGTTTTAGTTTTCCACGGAGCCTCTTCTGGAGTTGCCCATTCTCTCTGTGAATGTAAACTTCCTGCTTAAATTACCAGAGAACAGATGTGGTTCATTTTCAGTTTTCACCCTCAACAGGACAGGAGCATAGTACTTCCAGAGTAAGATGATTTTTTCACTGCTGTTGCTTATAGTTCTAGAGGAAAGAAGCCTCTCTTCTAAGAAAGTCCTAGATTGTCTTAGGCTTAGCCAAAGTAAGCCTATTGCACCCCAGATCAGGTCTCGTACAGGCCAATTCAAATTTGCTGTCTGAGCAGAGAAGGGGGAGAGCAAGTAACATGGGGAATCTTACTGTTTCTGATTCCTCAGAAGAAAAGTTTTCTCCAACTTTGCCTAATGGTTTTTGATCTCATCTTAAGTACTTAATTTTGAATAAGTCTTCTGTTAATGAAAGTGGAAGGTACTGTAACAATCTTGTGGCATGAAGTTTTTCAGTGTCTACAAAAGGCTGCAGTGTCCCATGCAGCGCCTTCATTCTTTGGTCTGCCTTAAACTCAGTGTGGACTGCAGAAATATAGACTTGTGGCAGTTGGTAGCGTAAATAGCTCTGTAGGACCTAGTTATAATTTACTGTTGCATGAGTAGCTTTCCAAACCTCTCTTAATTTAGAACAGTCAGTAAAATCCCCATGTGGTACTGATACCTATTGCCAACCAGTACAGTCCCACACACCTATGGAAATACAACCGTTGTAAATGATGCTGCATGGTATAACCACATATACAGCATTAGATTGTACTAATCCAATTGGGTCTTTATGAAGAATTAAATCAGTGGAAAGTACATGTGGTCCAGACCATGTAAGCTGCTCTAAAAAACCTGTTCTTGGTTCCCTAACAACTGCTCCTATGCTATCCAGAATGGCTGTAACAGGGACTTACTCTATTTTTTTTTTTTTTGCTGCCTTTTTCTCTAGAAAGAAAGGAGATTTAAGATGGTGGTTTTATTTGGGTCTCTTTCTTTCAGTGAGAAGTTGAGGAGCTTTTTTTTTTTTTTTCCCCCCAGCAAAGAGTTGATCTAACTTTTCAAGGTTCCCCCATCTTGTCCCAAGCTGCTTTGCACTGCAGAGCTGCTCAAACAGAGAGTGTAGAGGATGTACAGTGAAGTAATATTTTTAGAGGTAAAGATAATGTGGAAAGTTAGAATAGCAGATAAGCAGATCTTTCTTGTGGATACAGTCTCTCTTTAATTGCACTTGATGTAACAGGAGATCAGCACTGAACTGCTTTTGTGTCACCTGTTAGATAGTATAAACTTATTAATGTGGAAAAATGTGAAAACCGGTAGTACTTTTGAGAATAATTTTCCTCTTTCAAAGTCAAGGTGATACACCACTGACAGATGACCTTGCCTGTGTTGGAGTCGTGCTCCTGAGGTGTTCTACCATTCCATGGCATAGGAGACAGTAAAGAAATGCAGCTCTTTTGTTGAAGCTACTAGAATGTTTTGTCTGTTCATATTTGCCTTCCAAAGTCAGTGATATCTAGTACCCTAAGCATGTCAAAATGATAGGAAGCAAACGTCAGTCTAAAAAATCCAGCATTTGCAGTAGCCTTTCATTTTCTTGTTTTGTCGTTTGTAGCTTGGTGCCTCGGAGAGAAAATAACCTCAATATAATACATAGAGAGTGTGCTGAGAACACAAGAGTGGCAGGGGCTGCTTTAGCTTACTAGGTATTTAAAAATCAAATGCACATATTCTTTATTTTGTATTCATACACTGTAATTGCTTTACAGAGTCCAGCATATCAGTTACATGTAAATACTACAGATGAACTTGCCAAACTGGAGCTCACAAAACTAGTGCCTTTATCCCAAAGCAGAGACTAAACCCTCTAACTCTTTAAAAAAATACATTAAAGAACGTACCACACACACATATTGCACTTTTCTCCATATGAAATTTTTACCCCATATACATCACACCAAAGTCTCTTCAAAGGAGTCTGTAATACATGATAATAAAGCTAATAATTACTACTAGGAACAGTAGTGTCCACAGTTCTCTAATGTTAGACATAACAGATTTGAACAAAAACCCACTTCAAAGTAGTGTGAAGTGGTACCCAATGGATACTCTGCCTTACTAGAAGGCATTAGAAGCCTTTTATTCTAATTGGCTTAAAGGAAATTACATGAAATGTTAAGTACGCTTTTGCTTGAGAGGAAGAGCCAGTCTAAACTACATTAAAAAACACTGTAGCTTCCCCCTCACCAGCACTGCAAAATTCAAATGAGCTTAGGCTAGTTGGCACATCCTGATAAATGAATTGTAGAACTCAAAAATGGAATTATTTTTATCTTAGAGTCCTGAAACATACAGTATCCTGGAGTTGGATGGCGATGGAAGTGGTTACAGTTATTGGCAGTAACCCAGCTCCTGGAGCAGAACTAGGTCTGTCTCCATAGGTGTTGTGTGTCCTGTTAGCAGTTTTAACTGCATAGTTCCTTGACTGCTTGGTGAGATATTAAAATTCTAGAAAGTGTTTGTTATGCTGTGGGGTAGGGAAGAAGGAATGAAAGGACAGGACTCTTTCTTGCCTTTTTTTTTTTTTTAATTCTTCCCCTAGTAGTGAAATGTCTGGCCTTTTACTCTGCAGTATTTGTCAAGCTGTTTCCCTTCATTAGTCACTTAAGGCGACATTGGGGTTTCAGTGTTCCATAGCTGCTTAGTGTGTCAGATGAGTTTGCTTTTGAAGGGAAACCACACAATAAAAATCTCTTCTATCTTGCCTATCTGAAGTAGAGCTTTCTAGCCTTCTTGCATCATGTAAGTAGTGTATGGATGCGATCCCAGGTCTTTAAACTTGCCTTTGCTGATGCCTTGAGAATCACTGATATCAGAGGTAGAAACTGAGCACTTCAGGATTGAGTCCAGCTGCACAACTGGACCAGTATCAGAGCAGGCTACATAGCAACAGGAGTTGTCTCTCCAATTGTACTATACAGGAAGCAAGGTGCCTTCTGTCAGTCATTAAACCCTTCCCTCCTTTGCACAGCCTACAATGCAGTGACTAGAGTCCCACTATTCCACATTTAAATGCGGTCTTATTGCTATAAATGCTGGCTGATTATCCACCTTTCTACACCCTTATTATTTTCAGTATCAAACATCTTAACTCACCAAACTTTCCAGCAAACAGTGGTGCTTTCTACATATGTGATCAGCACAGTTTTCTCTGCCATCCTTTGTGCTTTAATGAATCTGCAATTGTGCTTAATGTTTGCTCAGAAAAGGGCTGAACTGTCTAGCTGTGAGCCTTGTTTGCCTGTCATCCTGTAATGTCCCACAATACTTAAAGGCTAGAGACAGAACCCAAACTAGAGATCTAAACTTCCTGCAGATTCCTAAACAATCCTCCTATGACTCGCATTTCACGATTGAAAGTTCTGGAGACACAACTGCTTGTTGAGTTTAGTATTTCTTGAAATGGTTGATACATCAACAGTTTGTGATGCTAAATATTGCTGTAATACTTTCAATGTTATATATACATAAGCAATCAAAACACTTAGAAAGTTAAACATTATGTTCCACATGGTGGAACGTGTGCTCTGAAGGGACTTTGGCTATAGCAAGGATATAAACGGGGCATTGTCTACTTTCTTCAGAAAAAAGCATATAGGCTGATAAAGAACTGAAAAAGGCACAGCACTATCACTTCACGGGGGATTTTTTTAAGCTCATTGTTTTTATCCTTAAGTTCTAAAACCCTAAATAATTGTCCAAATATACAAAGCTCAATAAACCACCAGCAACACATACTGCAAACTCAAAACACAGTTTGTTTGCTTGTTTTTAAAATGCAACAGAAGGACAGATGGATCCTTTCTAGTGATTGGAACTTCTCCAAGACAGAGCCCTTCACAAAGGCCTTCCTGCAAAAAGGGTTGATTTCAAAAGCCACCCCGGTGAATTTTTTACTTTATTTTAAATGCCATTGTTTGCAGCTCTTGACTTTTCTCATGGTACTTCTTACCTTCTATTTCTGTTAGCTAATGTTTTATCCTTTTGTATTCTGATTCCCACCCAGAGGTCTCTACAAACCACTGTGGTGCCCTGTGTCAGTTCCAGGTGTCTTTTGACAAAGTAAAGATGTCGCTTAGCAGAGATCCAGAAGCTTCCCTTAGTGGATCATTAAAAGTTCCTTGGCAGGCTTGAGAAATACTGTTTACCTGCTAGCAGGAGGAAGGGGCGGCTGTCTGAGATGCCTAGTGATCTCAGAGATTTACCACTGAGTAGTTCCAGATCAGTAGCTTAACCAGCACTTGGATGCCAAAGTGCAACTTTCCTTTAATTCCACCTCACGCTACTGTTTCAAGAGCATTACAGTTGCCATCAGCACAGACCCAAATCTACCCTGAATTTCAATGAAAACTATTGCTTTTATTGCCAAGAAGTACAATACGATGTACACTCATTCTTATTTCTCCAAGAGAATGTTAGGTGAATGCTGACACACTCCCCAAATTTTTTTGAAGGGGCTATTTCCTTCCTCTAAAATTATATTTTTTTTGTCTCCTTCTATGCAAACTAGTTTTTTGTGGGATGAAACTGCACTGTGTGTTCTCTAGCCCCTGCCACCAGCAAGAGCAGCTAGTGGCCAAACGCTTCTTACCACCTCCTGCTTTTCTTCCAGCCAGGTGGATTTTTAGTTCCCCTGTTAATTCAAGGGTTAAAAAATTACCATGAACTTTGGGGTAGGAACAAAAACCAAAAATTCACATGCTTCTCCATTAGTCCTGTCTTTCACTCGTGCTAGTCACCCCATAGTATTAATTCACCAGGACATAGCCACTGTGCTGGGGATCTACAGTCTCCATCATTTCGCAATCAAAGAGTCCAGGCAATTCCGAGAGGGTTAATGCATCATAGTTTGACTGAGACTCACGAGATGCTGAGCTGCTCTGGCTGTCAGGCAATGCTACACTGCTTTGTTGTGCTGGGTCCACGGAATACTGGCACTGGTCTGGGTAGTCTGGCTCAGAAGAGGTGACAACAGGCAATTCACAAGTCTCATATGAATATTGTAAGGACTGCGGTGGCTGCTGCACCTGAACTGGTGATGACAACCGTGATGAGCTGGTGATCTGGGAGGGTGGCAGCGGATCCAGCTGTACCTTCTGGTATTGACTGAGGAAGGGATCGTATTGCATTTGTTCTGAGGAAGGCTCCATTACAGGGCTCAGAGGCTGCTGCAAGCTGAACTGCGTTGATTGCTGCTGCTGCTGTTGTTGCTGCTCCTCTTGGCATGAAAGTGGCAGTTGACTTGACCTTGGGTATGAGCTCTCAGCTATTTGCATTTGGTTAAAATAGGCCTGCAGCTGGGACTGCTTCTGGAGAAAGAGTCTCTTCTGATGCAGCCTGAATCAAGGACATACACAGCAATTATTTTAGCCTTTTGAAGTGTTAAGGTACTACATGAGTCCTGCCTGCTAGTCACTCAAACAGTTCCACCAGGGAGTAAAGTACAGAATTGGACAATTCCTGGGCAATCTTGTTTATTAAATTTTACAGCAGACCAGAATCTTCACCTTTCAGCAAATGTGTGGAGACTCAGTTTTGATAACATTTTTAATGGCCTAGTGATTTTTTCCTGTGCAGTTAAGTTAATCCCATGCATTGCTTAGTTTTGTTTGCTAAGAATAAGATGCATTGTATTTGTATTTTAAGCCTGCTCTTCACTGCTCTGGGGAACTTGGGAGCTGAAGACTTGAGTATTGCTGGCTACTAATAGAAATGAACAGTCTCCTTCCCCGCCATATTCTTTTTCTCTGAACTGCACCACTCCCTGTGAACTTTTATGATACGCCAGGTTTTTCACTCTTTACAAACAGTGAGAATTTACAACACAGTGCAAATCTGTAGCTACCTTTGACAAATTCCTGTGATATGACAAAGTGGAGGTCTCCTGCTAGCCAAAAGCCATTCCCAAAGCATGCAGAAATAGGAAACCTACTACTGACGCAAGCAGACAGCGTTCAGAAAATGAATCTATTGCTTCCTGGCTTATTTCTCTTGGCAGACCTTCTATTTTTAAGAAATACACCAAGCTGCTCTCAACACTGTTAGTTAAGTTCTTGATTAGGATTAATCAACTCTACAGTTGTCAGGAGTGGCCATAGACTAAAAAGTAATTTCAGATTGCATGCTTTCTTGAAATCAAATAGCATTTTTATACCCCTGTTCCTCAGGTTTTTTTGTTCTAGACAGCATGTAGCTAGGTTATTTTCCTCCTCCTTTCTGTGATTCCTTTGCAAAAGTCAGGGCTAATCATTGTTCAGTACCTGTCTTGCTTACTTGTTTGATTACCAAACGATGAGCTCCTGAAGAGCTTACAGCCCTTTAACTTAGCAATTATAATCTTGTCTGCTATAATACTTACAGTTATAAGGGGACATTTCAAATCTATTCACTCTTTACTGTAACTTTTTCAGAGGAGGGTCACTGCTAAACCAATATTGTTATTACAAGAAAAAATTAATTTACTGTAAAATTAATGGGTCATGGGAATGAGACAGAAAATATCTAAATGACTTTCCAGCAGGCAGAAATACATGATCCATGTTCTGTCTTAAGTTAAATACTGCAATCTCTAGGTTATAAACAGTGGGTGGTTGGGAGGATGAGGGAGGGTGAAATTAAAATCACAATGTAAGTAGTAGGGTGGCTTCCTCCTGTGCTTCTATACACCCATTAGCACTAAATGAAGCATACAGGTATTCACAGTTTACCTGCACCCTATCAGTGTTAGCTGATAAAGAGCCTGTAGCACAGAAATCTGTAAACATGGGGCAGGACTGTTGTCCCCCTTTAAAATTTGTAAGGGCACAGCCCTTCTATTAAAAGTGAAGCTTTCCTTTTTCAAAGAATTTCTAAATGGACAGAGATTGTTCCAGTTCTTGTATTACTTATCTGCGTAGCTTGAAAGCTGCTTACCTGTGCTCCTGTAACTGCTGTTCCAGACTCCGAGGCAATTCTTTGCAGTACAGCTGGCAAGCATTCTGAGCTTTTGATAGTAGAGTGGGTTTCTGCAAGAAACACAGCGCTGTTTTAAATTGCATTTGATTTAACACATTAGTCTGCAAAGCAAGTGAAAGAAGATTGTCTACCCTATGATAGTGTAACCGCCCAACTCCATTTTCAGAAGCTGTCAGTAAAGCTAATATCTAAAACCAGAGCCACTACTTCTAACCCTTATAGAAAATATCTTTGCATGATAGATTGTACCCTAAGAATCCATAGGAAGACTTCTCCACCAAGTGAAAGAGAAGCTGCAATCTGGAAAAAAGTTTTTTATAAACTAAAGCTGTATGAAAATTGTTTTAAAAAAAAAAAAAGGCAGGAATGAACAGTAAGCTCTGGGGATCAGAAGTGGCTCCTCAGATGCTGATGCATAACTTTTATGGTGGGCAAAACAATCGGTATTCACTAGCGGTTACTTCAAATTGTTTTAACAACACTACGCAGTAACAGACCGAGTAGGAAAAGAGCAGTAATATAGTATATTTTTTGCATAATTAGGGTCAGTGTCTGACAAAAGAAAAATACAGTATAATTTCAAATTCAGTTGTTCTCTGCTAATTTAGCTTTTGACTGATTTTTCCTGAGAAATAACATCTAGAAAGCTAGTCTGCTGTGTAGTAACAGCAGCTGTTTGAATTCAGTGGAGGGGTGGTATGGTACCTGGAGCCTGTGTTTTAAGTACTGCGTTTCTAAGCTCTGCCGTCTGGATAATAATGGGGGATGTGCACCATTTGGGAAAGTAGATGCAGCTTCCTGCTGCTGCTGAGATGCTTCCTCCTGCAGAGAGAAGAGTAACAAGTTTCATCCCCAGAAATAGGCTTTTCTGCTTCAACCCTTTCTTTAAGGATTTCCCCTGACAGAGGTTTCATAGCTACCATATGGACTGATCTCTGGTGTCACTCACCACTTTCACTGCATGGTGAGGAGCCCAAATTATAAAACTTTGAACTATCTGTGCTGCAAAATGGCAAGAGCTTACCTCTGTAATTAAAATAGTATTATATGAAATGTACTTTCTGACTTTCTCTCTGAAATATTAGAAGTACAGGGTTAGAAAGCTGTCCAAACTCTCAATGTGCTTTTGTGCAGCTTTCATTTCACAGCTTCAAAACGGAAGTTGAAAAGTTTTCAATGGTGGTGGAGAGAATACACGCAGAGTAGGCATCTCTAGCAAGCTGGAGAGTGCTGACATGGAGGGGAGTGAATTGTTGTCATGAGAATACCATAAGCAGTGCAGCGTATTTACACCAAGCGAGAGGTTCTTGTGAAAGCATTACAGCTTTGTGATTGTCAGAGCTGAAGTTTTCCAGTAGTCAGAAATTAACAGCTGGAGCTTTAAGAATAGGAGACTTCATCTGGAACTGTAGGTCCTCAGAGTGCCTGTGTAATCTTACCCATTTTATTGCTGGGGTTTAACAGGAACGTGTGATTCCTGTTTTGTGCGACCTGTTTCTTTTGAAACAAGTAACTAGGGAGCTGGTCGAAGCTATTTAGCATTTCACTATGCAAATCAGGCTGTTATCACTTGGCTTTTATACTTCTTACAGTTACACCAGACCAACCCTAACAGGAAAATATATTATTGGGCTTTGTTAAATCTAAATCATCCTTCAGATTAAAAGCATAAAAAGATGTTGGATTCAGAAAGCTAACAAGGCACTCTCACTGACACCATGAGGATGGTAAAGTCTAGCCTGCAAATGCCCATTCTCTATTCTGCAGACAGAAAGTAGAAGAGGGAACTTTAGCTCTTCTCAGATGTCCAGAACATCTTATCCTCTCCTCATCAGTCCCAAAGCCTTAACTCTTGAAAGATGAAGCTTGATTTCTGGTTTAAGTACCTGCGGAGCACTATTAATGATGTCCTGCAACTGGGTGGCAGTTGATGTCAGAGAAGGTTCTTCTTCTGATCCCATCTGTTCATACAGCAACTGGACTTTGTTCAGTTCCAGGATTCCTTTGGTTCGTGCCAGATTCTGGAGATGCTGTCTAAATGCTACAATTCCTGGAGAAGAGTTTAGCAAAATCCTTGTCAGAAAATCAGTTAATTCACATCTGGTTAGCATAGCAAACGTGAGATAAGGTAACAACCAAGTCACAAGGTGGCTTGGTGCTTCTGTGAAGGGAGTACAGTTACTACTATGTCTAGGTATAACATGTCATGACAACAGGTATAATTACCTTGTGTGAGAGATGTGTCAGAAGCTCTGCGCCCTTCTCGGAAACTGACAGGAGAGCGGTTGTGAGTCTCTCGCTTTTGGGAGGTGAGTGCCTGCATGGCTGGATTGGCAGGTCTCAGACCTATGAAAGGTGTCATTCTGGGTGCTTGTTGGTTAGTTAGCACCATTTCTTTCAAGGAAGGGGTATCTTCCAGAAATTTAATCTCTCTCTGAATTGATCCCATGTCATACTCTGAATCAATGCTGCCCAGAGATGAGTTTTCATCCAATGAATAGACCTTCCCTGTGATAAAAATCAAAAGCCAGAAAAGGAAAGCGTAGCAGTAATTTAGTAAAGCAAAGAAAGTGCCAGAGGCTTGAGCTATTTCTGCTAACAGCGACTGTCTTAGAGAAAACAAAATCAAGTCTAATGAAGTAATTGTAATTTAAGACTTGCAGTACCAGAATGAGGATTTGCTACTGATTTTTACAGTACTGCAGCGTAAGATGCTAATGCAGATGATGTTCACTGGCTTGTTTGGGGAGCATTCAGTGTTTTTTTCCCCACAGATAATCCCTGACAAGCCCGAGCTGAAAGGCTTGGTCACCTTGCTGGTTTTGGAATACATAAGAAACCAGAGGTTTTTGTTTTCCCCACTGTTCTCCTCTGTCAGCACATCTTTTGGGGACATTTAGTTATGTGAAAAAGTACAAGCCAACATGCCAGACTTTAGCAGTTGCTATTGGGGATGTACATGACTGTAGCCAGCTGCATGTTCACATTGTTTGCTTTGGTTTTGTACTGTCTGTACAGCAGTTTTTGGGGTATTTTGTTGTGAGGCGCTTTTTCCCTTTTGGCTTTTATAGCAATGCTAAGTAACAAAACCAAGAAACTGTCTTGTGCTTGTCACTCTTAAAACCTAATGTTTTTCATCCTAGGCTTATTGGATTAAGTGCTGAGAGCAGGAAATGACCTTTGAGATGTCTGTGCTAACTTCTGTACCTGTACCTGGCATCATCACCAGCTGGTTGGTAACTTCTGCCAGAGTGTGACGTCGCTTCCCACAGCGAGCTGCTTGAAGGGCTGCAAATGCCTGCGCAGGGTCTTCTGACTCGCCTTCTGTCTCTATTCCTTCATCAATAGAAGTCTCCATCATGCTGGTAGGCAGTGATTGGCATCCTTTCCTAATCACCACAGGAGGTACAGGATCTAGTAGGCAGCCATTTACCTAAATGGCACAAGGAGAAGGTGGACAGCTTTCAATTATGTGCACAGAACATCACCCCAAAGTGCAAGAAATGTCTGCCTATCATGTAGACTGAAAGCAGCTTGGATATTTAAATTTCCTGAACCTCCCTATAATCTACTAAGTAAGACTTGTTAAGAATTGCCGTGACAAACAAATCCCTCCAGGTAGGATCACCACTGAAATTCTCTAAGTACTCAACTCCCTAAATCTAAATACTCTTATTTCCACAGTACTATGTTCTCCAGGGTTGTCCGTCCCCCGTCCCCCCCCGCAGTTATTAAAAACCTTTGTCAGCTTAACAAAATATTTATGGAATGCACAGTATTATTGTTTTCCCTTACTATACCTACTGTGCTCATTCATCACACTCAGATAAACACTATGGAAGAAGCTTTGCATTTATGGTGCAGCATTCTTGCAGAGCTGTGTTGAAGAATAATACAATAAATGCACACTTTGCAGCAAAAGTCCATTTGATTCATGGTGCTCCTCTGCAAAACAAAGGTTGCCTAGAGATGGTGTGGAATCCCCCTCCTTGGATTCACTCAACTTGATAAAGCTCAGAGCTTATCTAGCTTTACAGTTGGACCTCCTTTTAGCAGGAGGTTGGACTAGAGGGCCTTTAGAGGTACGTTTCCAACCTAAAGTACTCCTAGGATTTTAATTCTGTTTCAATTCTCCAAATCAGTTTGTCCTGAATTCTTCTGTACCTTAACTAATTCTTTGCCATATGCAACTGCTTGGGTTTTGAGGACCACAGCTTGCATGTCATGCAGTTTCGGGGTGGGTATTCTGTTCTCTAATGCCCTAGAAGCTCTAATTAGCGTCCCATTGCGCAAGTCACTCCTACCTTTTTGGTAGGATCAGGTTGGGTAAAATATGAACGAAACAACACGCTCATTTAGCGTAAAACCTGTCACTGCTACAGGTGACTTTATGTAAAACTGTTGATGAACCGCTCCTGAATTTTCTTCAATGTCCTTCAGTATTTTGAAAACAAGTGTTTCTGGAAAAGAAGCTTCATGGCATTAACACTGGCTTTTAACAAATGGTCTTGCAAGCAGACTACATGGTAGTGCTCTAGGAAAATATTTAGAGCAGTATCGAGAAATAGCTATAAATATTTTGAGCATCAGTAAAATGACTATGCTTGCACAGGAAAATTTTGGATCTGCTGCTTCTCTTTTAATTTAATGGATTACATCTTTAAGCTTAATTTCGTGCACATATTACTTTCCATCTGTGGAAAATGCCTTCCACTGATCTGGCAGCAAAAGCACTGGAAAGACTATTTAGTGAACTGCCTGAAAGGAAAGAGAACCAGTACTATGTGGGCAGTTGGCCCTCTGTAGTTTACTATGGCACATGGATCACAGCTTGGAAGTCTTTAGCGGACATGTTCTGTAATACTGGAGACACTGAATATTCCCAAGTCAATTGTGATTTGACACCTCACTGTAGTAACCATTTGTTGATCTGCTCTGGCAAAACTGTGTCTATAAAAACAAAGGGGGATGCAAAATAAAGTTTGAAATGTCAACTGTTTTCCAGCTGTTAGAGACCACACAAGGAGTTACTTAAAACAGCAATGAGAACGAGGGCCACACTCTTAGTGCTGGTAACTAACCAGTAGGTGAGCAATAAAAGCTTCAAAACTACAAGCATGGAATCAAACTCCTAGCTGGCACCAAGAAAAATACAATATGCTGAAATTAAATTTATAATACGATATGATACGTGACAGAACAACAAAAGTTTCATAAGAATAATAACAATATACTTCATCAACGTAATTCTTTTAAGCTAATTCCCCTTCCTCACAAAAGCTCTAACTGCTAACTCCCGTGTATTTCACTTACTCTTTGCTACCCTGCAGAGTATTGTCACAGACCTCAACGTTGCATGGCAAAATAGATCTGACTGTAGCTCCCTTCAGAGAGTTAAGCTGTAACCATACATTTGTAAGGCTGTGGAGCCATCACATCCTATTAGTTGAATTCAGTTAAGTCTGTTAACTGTGGAAGTGTGGAAAGCTTACACAAAGTCTTCCAGCCTGATTACAGGAAACAAAACCCATTAGATGGAACCACAATTTTACATGGTCTCCAGTGAAGATTTTACAGGCATTCCTAGTTACAGAAATGGCCTACAACTGCTGCAACCTCTTTGAGATGCTGCACTTCTAATAGTTTTTGACAGTCAGAAGGTCCTGCTGGCTATTTATCATTCAACAAAAAAAATGAACAAAAATATATACTCTTTTGGACAGTTTATTATGAAATTGGCAGCAATATGGAATTTTAAGTGCATGGTATTTTAATTGCTTTAGCTGGCAATGGAAACTTATGGTTAAGGTTCCATTATACCTTCCTGTTCTCATTTGTCTGAATTTTTGGATGAGTAGCTGAGTAGGTTACTCCAGATGCTCAGCAGTGAACTCTTTGTGTTAGAAGCTATATACGACGAGTCTTCAGAACCTCTTTAAAATGTTTGAGAAGAAGAAAAAAATGCCACCATTGTATGTTGATTTTTCTTTTACAAATGATAGTGTGGTAAGACTGAATGTAAGCAAAGAACGGTAGAAGCAGATTAGTGATCAAAAAAGAGACACATCTGTTGAAAGATATATGCAAGTAGAAAAAGTATCTGGAATACCTACAACTGTGACACTCAGAGAATACCTAAATTTAGAGAAACAGGCAGTCGTTTTGTCCAGCAAGTACAAGAAATATACAAATCAACTGTTTAGATACTAAACGTCTTTGTATCTGACTTGCTGCCTATCCTGAAAGGTTACCCAGGAATGAGAACTTGCTGGAGACCAGAATTTTGTGGGACAGCATATGCTTAAGTGCCTGGGAGCAGGTTGAGAACATCAGGTCTTTGAGGAAAAAGCTACTGAAAGGAGAGAAGCAGCAGGATTCTCCAGCTCAGCAAGTATCCAAGACACAGGAGGCGTACCAAGGTCAATGAAGTGACATTAGTTTGGATTAGCAAATACTCTGGCCCAGACTCCATAGTGCTTTGTGTTCGGATGATGAAATCTACCCTGTCGGAAGGAACTGATCTTCAATTAATTATTGAAGAGCTAGCTGTGCTTTTGTTAGGCAGTAATTTAAAAGGCAATAATCTTTTTTAGCCTTAAGGATTTTTAACAAAACATGAGGGTGATTTTAAGCTGTACCTTTGGTGTCTCCACTCTTTCTTCCTCCATAAAAGCTGTCTCCCCCTGGCAGCTGGATGGAGGGAACGAAAAGGCTTCTGCTCCTGACGCTGAGGGAAGACCTGGAGACTGCAACAACCTTGCATTTTGTGAATGCAAGCTAACTGACGGTACCACAGCTTGTGCCTAAAAAAGATTTTAAGAGCTCCAAAACCAGAATAATTTTAGGTAGAAAACAACATTCAGAAAGAAACAATAGCTAGCCCATTTCCAAAGCAGGAAAAGTATGAGATTTATTTCTTCACTCTTGATGAATTGCACTGTCTTAGACTTAAAAAAGCACCACCCCCCAAAACACACAAACAAATACCAAACCCCAAACATTGTTAAGCTAGCTGCTTCGTGAAGCTGAGCATTTACTAGTAAAGACAGTGTTTGGGACCCTTTGGTGACCTCCAACATCTGACATGCTAGAATTACTTTTTATATTCGGTATACAGCCCCTTAACATTACTATGAGGCATAGGGGTAGTTTCAATGACTTTTCTAACACGCACTGATTCCTGCAGGAAAAAACATGAGAAGGACTAGAGGAGGCTGGATCTGAATTAAGGTATTAGAGGGAGCGCTATTGAAGGGAGAAGTGTGCCCCGGCGAAAGGCAAACATGGCACAATTAGAAAAACAGTGTTTTTCAGGGTTTCTTAACCTTTATTTCCTGAATTGCAGTATCCACACAACTTGCCCATCCAAAAGGAAACAAGCAGCCTTATGCAGGAGCCTGTGGTGCCACCATGTGTGAAAATAAATTATCTTGTTACTCAGGATAACTGCAATCCAGGATTGCTTGCAATCCAGAGGAAAAAAGTGGTTCTTTGGCTATAAAGTTCAGGAATTTAGTATGATATGGAACTACCTTCTAGGAGGATTTTTCTTCCTCCTTGTTCATCTGTTTCCATCTGCTTTTACTACATCTTATAATTAATAATCTGCTTTGGAATACTGTGTCTTTCTCTCATTAGAACTACTATCTAAGAAAATAGCTGGTTTTAATCTTTGTCAGCCGTATTGTTCCTGGACCTATGTTTTCATAGCTGAAGTGATTCGACTTTCATTTCAACAGAATCCAAACCCAAATTGGGTCTTGCTGTCTCAAGCATGGTTGAAGCAAAGTCTGGGCACTTGTTCTATACAACAGCAATACAGTACCTAGGAGGCTGTGAACTTGAGAGAGTGTTTACTTGCGGCCACAATAAATCTGAGTCATCTTAGGCCAAGTCTTTCATGTTTCCTGTTATGCATTAATAGAAATCAAAACCTGTACATCTGTGTATCTCAACAAAACAAAAGAACATGTAAAAATAAATCTGAGAGTTATTGGAATAAAACACTATGAACTGTACATGACCTTTCTGAAGAAAATTACTAGGGAAAAAGCAGACTAAATAGCCTTAGAGCCTGTGCTGATTCAGTCAGTGTAATTAAAGAGGATACTAAGTGGACAGCCTTCCGCAATGGAAGAGCTGGGACCAGACAAAAGAAGCACCCAGAATGGCTCTTGATAAAATACACATGACATCCTTAAGACTTAAACCAATTAGTCAGTCATCACATTGGCTGTACACACATAGAGGTTTGCCATGCTCCAAGGTCTCCCATGAAATTGGACTCTTGCTGGGTCACAGGAGGAAAAAGTGGTGCAAATATTAAATGACATTATTTAGGAATGAACCTCTGAGTCTTGAGCCATTAGGAGTCTCAGGACAATGGTATTTTTATCGGGTAACTTAAGATACCACAATGAATTGGCATCTTAACCTCATAGGTTAATTCTATTCGGTACCTCTTCACTGTTCTTTGCTATGCTTCATTTTATGGGAGACAGAAAGCATAGCTAGAGAACAGCAGGGGGGAAAGCTATTTTATTTTCAACAGGTCCCTTTAGAGTAACTATGTTTAAAACACTAAGTAGCGCCTGCATGCTTTTAGCCCCCATGCTAGCACCTCTCCATAAATTCAACAGCTCATTTATCAATCACATTAAAGATACTCCTAGTGTCGCACAGTCTCCAGAAATGGTATTTCTCTAATGTTTTAACCCATGACTTCCCAACAAAAGGTCTGAAATTCTCAAAAATGGAAGTGTTCTTATTAGAAGCACAAGCACAGTACTCTCTCTTTAACTGGGAAATAAACTGGGAGTTAAAGTTAAACGATGCACAGATACCCATTAAAGCCAAAACCTGGTTTTGCATTTTAAGCTTAGAATGCAGTCAACTTCCCTTTCTCATTTAAAACTCGTCCAGTCCCCTCCAAAACCCTCTTTTTTTTTTCTCCACCCACCCCAGAGTGGGGAGGAGGTGGCAGCAGGAACAGCTGTAGGAGGCATGCCAGACAACTGATTTGTCATCATACAGTTCTGACAGGAGGCAAAGCCAAAAAAGCCTTTCCAAAATGATGCTGCAAGTCTACATACCATAGAAATGAGAAAACAGCAATGGATTCTACGTGAATCTATGTTAAAATGCCATTTTGAAAGAGAAGTATGTCTTGAACAGCCTTAAGCCTAGCTCTGCTAGGAAAGAGACCTTACCTTGGCTACTGTCTGCTCAGCAATAGTGCTTGGCCGACGCTGACGAGCATCAACTCTCTGTTCTACGGGGAAGCTACTCCGATGTGATTTGAGTCTTTCCACCAGCAAGTAATAGATAGCAGCAAAGTGGTTATAACTCTTGTTCTGCAGAGACTGAAAAAGAGAAGCATAAAAGTGTGGGTACAGCCAAATATGCATTATCCTTTATGTTCTACATAAGGATTGGCATAAAGAATTGCCATTGGAGGGAAGGGAAGGTTAGAGAGAAGGTATTTAAGAGTCAGTGGGGGTAGGAAAATGTTCTCAATTGAGAAATCGTCAAACCAGGGTGCCAGGCAAAGAAAAGCATCAACCTTAGTTTAGTGGCAAGCTCACAGGAGCTTGCTATGTTCTGGGCTGCAACAGTACTTGTAGCTAACTAACATTCAGGCGCTACTCTGAACCCTCAAAGATTTGAACTTAGAGAAGGGACTGAGCTCCCGGACCTCCTGGATACATTGGCTGTTCAAAGTCACTAGAAGCAATGGGGAACTGAGCCTCTGCAATGTAGAGAAACTAGCCTCTTCTCAAAGTACTCAAACTGCCAACCTCCACAATGGTTTCGAGTATCAAGCATCCTAAAGGAAATGATTGTGGGAACTCCACAGGGAGTCTTACCATTTATGTTTGAGAAGAAGCATGATTTGGGATTGGACAAACATTCAACTGCTTACTGCTTTTATGCTCCTTTTTGAATTTTGTTTTCCACCCTCATAGAATTTCAAAATGAATTTACTTTCGATTCTGATTTCCTTCCTCTCTCTCCATTTGAGGAGTAATGGTTTACCCAACCCCACCCAGGAAATCTAACAGCACGGAAGCTAATACAGCTGCTTTATTTTACTTCCATGCTTAAGAATCAACTTCGCTAACGAACAAGTCTCTTGAAATGAGCAATCATAAGCAGCAGCAGGTATCACCATTTTAACAGCAGCAGGTATCACCATTTTTTACGTAGTGCACACTATATTTCTATGGGCCCTCTAGCTTAAAGCAATTCCAACAAAACTTTCTGAAATGTGCACTTTTTAAAATTAAATAGTTAATGCACTGAAAGAACAGTACGTAGTTCTGCACCATGTGACCAGAACACATTCTTTTCCATGGGCTCCAGTTTGGATTTCTGCCACAGAGGAGTATCATTTCTTTCACAATGCTGCTTTTTCATTGACATGTTTTCCTCTATGGGTAAAGGATGCCTTGGCCTGGAATAGCTGGGTGTGGCCAGTCAGCATAAAGCACACAGGTGAAGTTGTCTGTGGGCACACTGCACAATGTTCTTCCTGCAGTTTGCATAACACCTCCTCTCCACTAGGATTCTAGAGGGATATATCTCTTCTCTTCCTGAGCAACCTGCTGGCACAGAGACATCAGCAGCAGTGCGTGTTTAGTGTGTTTACCCTTGCTAGAGTCTGACCAGTTAAAATATACCACCAGTTTTGTGGGGTTTTTTCCTTAACCGCTGAAATAAAGAATGTTGCAAGCAACTGAGGTAATAAATTTGAGTCATCAAAACAAAATGGGAGACCTTCCCTCCAGGGACAAATACCTGTTTGAGTCTATTTTACCTCAATAGTTTTCTGTTGGTCTATTCCAAGGCTGTGCATTAGCCGTAAGACCTGCTCGTTATACTCTCCAATGGAAGGCTCATTCTCCTCTCCTGGTGGATAAAGAATAGGTCTCTGCACAGGAACTTCTACAATCATCCACTTGTGCTCCTTAATCTGAGCAATAGTTAACCGTTTAGATGGGTCTAGGACCAACATTCTTCTAATCAGATGTTCACACTCTGTTGGGAGAAAGAAAAAAAATTACCAACCTGCTAAGTGCTACACACATACATTCACCTGAGCCCTACCAATACAGAGCATGACAGCAGGAAACCACCTGCCTTCTACCTAGCTTCTGTGCTAAATACATTTCTTGAAGGCTAAAACAATCTTTCACAGCAAGATTAAAAGTCACATTAAGAAGGACAAAACCCCAACTTCTTTAAATGCATCGTATAGCTCAACGGTGCCTTGTGCCTTTCCTTTTACATAGCTCTCACATTAGGGTTATGATAATATTTAATACCTCTTTGAAGCTGCTTATGCTGTTCTAAATACTGTGTTAATATTAACTGATAAAGCATCAAACAATCTGGGCTTCTTCAGCACAGTTTGAAATAGTTTGTCCAGGCTCATAAAACAAAGGATTGGCAAAACAAAGGTAAGAATCATGTCCCTGTGGCTGTGAATAGTAGCCAGTGGGTCTGCAGGTTTATCTAATTCCAGGACCAAAGCACAATCAGTAGCTTTAGGTGTCAGAATAATTCTGAACGCACCAAACCATTGCTGCTTTCTGACTACTACACTCTGAATGGCATTGAAACCATCACATTTTTCTTCAGATCTCAGTTCATTTTTGGAAGATGAGAGAACACGCAGATTGTATATAATAGGAAGTCAATATGAGTTCCTTTAAGGGAGTTATCAATCCACCATGCATTTCTAGGTGACCATGATATGGCTACAATACAGTTTTATGAGCCAGTCCATTCAGGTAGTTATGACAAATAGTGTAGAGATTTCTGGCTCTTTATTCCTATTTATTTCTCTTGTTTTCAAGTTTTGTTAAGAGGCACACCCTTCCCCACTCCCTGCATCACCATGTGATCACTAAGCGGAGCTGCAAACAGGCTGTGAAACAGCGTATCTACACTGCAGTCACAGCAATGATTGCCACTCACACAAAGGTACCTGGATCTAGCTTGCATACCTATGTCAGTGAAGTCACAGAAATACAATACAGTTCAGCACCAACCATAAAATGCACACAGGAAGCTGAGGGGTCACCGTGGTGCTGTAGCTGCATTGCTAAAAGCAACCAAATGCACTATAGCTACACTGTAGCAGCTATTTTCAGGTGGTGCACAGGATTACATGCCACCAGAACTAAAAAGGGAGGACCAGAATGTTTTACAGCACAGAACCTATAATGGCGCTGAAAAACGTATTTTTAATTCCCTTAAAAAAAAAAAAAGCATAGAAAGTAGTATACTGAAAGAGGATTTGATTCAGGAAGGTTGTTTTGAGACCCTTTAATATAGAGAAGCTGAAGGACATAATCAAAGCCTGCATAAAAATGGCGCCACTTGTCTGATGAGGCATAAGGGAGAGTAAAACCCAACAGATGGGGCAATGAGGCAAGGGAGAGATCTCTTAGGCACATGTGGGAGTACCAGGTAAATGACAATGAGAACCTGGCATATGAACTGGCTGTGCACTTCTTTGCTTTGGTTTAGCAGGCACTGTCAAAAACCAGGAAACGCCCAATCCACAACTTAGGCTCGACAGCATATTTTCTTTCCACATTAAAATGTATGTGGACTTCTAGACAAATGTGGCTCTCCCCTTCATCCCCGTATTTTTGTTCACAGTAGAAGCAGAAGCCTTCGGCTTCCATTTCAACTCTCTCCCTGCCCACAGGCACAGCCACACTGCAATCTCCATGCGTTGCACTGGCAAAAAGGAGTTGGTTTGCCTAACAGCAGCCTAAATGCAAAGGCACACAGCTCACCTGGGCTAATTTGTGTTTCTTTGCAAAACGAATAGTCTGCCATACCATGATCTAGTGCATATATGCACCACCCTTTGCTGTATTGCAACAGATTATTCTAGAATTTACTGAAGGTTTAGGACACTAAGCATAAGAGAACACTTTGTTACCTTCTGACATAAAATAAGGGATCCTGAACCTTCCTTCAAGAACTCGTTGCCTCAGTATGGGGAGTGTTGGTCCATCAAAAGGTAATGCTCCACAGACCAAAACGTAAAGAACTACACCCATGCTCTGTAAGAAGGAGAACAGTCATTTCATTTTTCAAGCTACAAGGAAGTCTCTGAGGTTGGCTAGCCAAATCCTGTCACAGAAAAAATTAAAATTATGTTCTGCAGAAACAGGAAATTTATACAAAAAGGAGTTAGATTTCTGAAGATCCCTGAACATTAAGACCACTCAGCTAACCCAAAATGGCTAGGCTTGCAGTACCTTGTGCTGATAAGCAGGTAAGCTGAAGTGTAATGGGTTAGAGACTCTGGCTGCTAGCAGGAAGCTCCACGATGATGACTGAATGATACCTGAAAAGTGAGCCCCAACTTCAGGTCAGAATTAGAGATACTTTTTATTAATCTTAATGTTGTTCAAACAAAAACAAACCTTAAACAGCAGCCGCTCAAAATAAGAAACTGTAACCTTTTACATTTATCAATTTGAAAAAGCCTGGGTAAGAGGCACACTGGTAACTTCATGAATAGCCAGCTTCAGGCGAACACCAACTAATAATTCTGCACTGCCGTATCCAGTGCTGAGCATAAGGGACTATTTAATACGAGCGAAAAGAGACAATCTGGGCAAGAGCTCTTCTCCAACTGCCACGCTAATTTTTGAAAGTATGCAAGTTAATTGGCACTGCAAGTGGAAATAGTCTTGGAGTATATGCCAAAAAAATATAGCGCCACACTAGATGAAATAACCACACCAGACCCTCATGCCAATCAGCTGGCATAGACAGCCACAGCACTGGATTTCTCAAGGGGAAAAAGCAGGTATTCAGCCTTCACCTTAAAGTTTGTAAGTACACAGATTTTAAAATTAAATAGGTATTTTTAAAAGTAACTGCTTCTTTCCTTAACCTGCCAAAAACCGAACTGTGGATTGTTGCATTCCTCCTGCAAACTTAGCACTTTCAGCAGACCCATCCTGTGATTGGATGTTGCAAAGAGATAGAGAATCCTTAACTCATCTCTGAAGATAAGATCATCATCATCATCTTCACTTATCTTAAATATAAACACTTGGGTGCTTCTCTTTGTGGGCAGGCAGCTTCTATTAACAATTTAAAATCTTGTATATTTAAAGAACGTTTACCAAAGTTCAGAGATTCACTTCTGACATTTAAACAGTGTCTGTGCTACTTGAAAGACTAAGCATAGCTGGGGGCTGCTGTACATTTACTTGCCAGTTACTGAAGGTTCAGAAAGGCTATAGCTTTTTTTTCTTAAATTCTAGCTAGCTAGATATATATGGGTATGTCTACAGAGAGATTCATGCATATACACTATATGTATCTAAAAGAACAGCTTTTATTTGTTAATACAATTAGATTAATTTAAACTAGATTAGCAGCTGAAAGGTGACTTTCATTGAACTGCCCCGTTTGTGTAACAGGCACTGACCAAAATGCCAGTGCCCATGTTGTTATGCTATGTGCAGTATTATTACTGCAAACCTGATGCCAGAGCAGAGACTGGCAAATTGTACTGTCTCTGGCTGCATGAATCCATCATGGTAAGCACCAGAATATCAAAATTAAAAATCAATCAAACAAAAAAACCCAGAACAAAAGCAAATTAGGAATGAAAAGCACACTCTGACAATGCATGAAGGGTGCACAGAACTTCTTCAGTTCATGTTAGTCCCTTTTCCATTGCATAAGAATGTGGGTTGCGCTCTCTATCATCTTCTGTTAGAGTAGTACACATGGAGACACAATGATTCAAAAATGCACAGCTGTCTGCAGTAGAAATGTTTGTGGCACAAATGTGCTTGTTTCCAGCTCAAAGAGCAAAGCAGTCATCATCTCTCTTGTGTTTCAGTGGCTCAGAATCCCTTTAACCTCATCAAGAACTTAAAGCCTTATAAGTTTAGTTCCCACTTAAAAAAGATATTAAATGCACTGGGAAAAAAGCAAAGTTCATGCAATCAGTCAGGAGAGCTTTGGAGGAGATACAATTTTCCCTCTAGTGGGATAACATACACCTAGAGTGTACATTTAATAGCCACCTGGATAGGTAACTTCAATGCTATTCAATATTAAGAAGCATTTTATGACACTCAAAAAATAAAGCTGAAGAGGAACAGCTTATCGGCAGCTTAAGAAAAATCAAAGATCATTCCTTTGTTCCAGCTTCCTAATAGTGACTTGAATCCAGTTGAAAAAAGAATAGTGATACCCAGATATCCAGCTGGGGTCCCTCATACTGCTGTCCTTCAAAGACTTCTGGGGCTGCATATGGTGGGCTTCCACACCAAGTTGTCAGAGGTTCACCACTCTTATAGAAATTTCCAAATCCAAAATCTGTTGAGAAATTAAAGGGCAAGTCACTCCAAAATCCAGTTGCATGACAAAGAATAATCATATGCATGGACTAGGCGCGAAAGCTCACTTTTATTCATGATAGCCTCTATCACAAATCCTTTTATCAGTACTCCCACTTACGATATTTATTGGGGTGTTGAATGTCCTATATTGCAATATTCATGACAACTATGTACTTATTAAAACACTCTGCAAAGCTTAACAACCTGTAGAAGTTTTGAATAAACTTCTATTTGTTCAACAAATTCAAGTTTATGAACAGCTATCACTAAAATTCAACAAACTGCCAATCATATAAGCTTATTTACTTGCCAAGAGATACAAGACTCAGTAATAGATCTGAGATACCCCAAGTTTTCTTTAGGGGCTCTCTAGCCTTGAATACACAACAAATTTTGATAACAAAAGCATCAATTTTGGAGACAGGAGAAAGGAACTGCCAAAAGTAACAAGCATGGGGAAACAAAGCCTTTTGCTAGGAAGGAAACTCTGCTACTGGGATTGTCTACAGCCCTTTCAATCCACAACTGAAATGTACCATTCTACAACTAAGCAGTTCTTTTAGATGTTTCTTTTTTCCACCTTAATATGGGACTAGACATGGGTCCTATGGGACTTCAGCATTAGTCACCATTTGTAATAATCCAATAGCAAAAAGCAAAATGACAGCCAGTATTGCATAGACACATGAAGTCAGATAGCGTCTGATGCAATTTTATTTTTTTTAGCTTCTCTGTTGCTGCTTTCCTAGATGGCATTTTTATTTTTTACTAGAACCATACAGCAAGCAATATTAATATTGAAGAAGCTGGCTCTATGACTGAACTGGATTATTTTCAAAATGCAGAATTTCAGGTGGCTGCTACCACTTCCTGGTGCTCCAATCTGATGCTCTCTTGCCTTCCACTCTACTCCTACCGCTGTCTTTGGAGCTCGTCAGAGCCAAGATCTTCCAGTTCCTCTTATACCCTGCCATCACTCTCATTCCCTTTGCTTAGTTCATACATAATTTTCTTTAGGATTCTTTATTCTTCCTGCCAGGATCCTAGATGTCCCCCCTACATCCACTGCAGATACCCATTCTGAATACACTCCTTCCATGACGCTCCTCAGTATTAATACACAAGGCTCTTATTCATCAGGTTTTTATTAAAAGTCATTGGAGCAGTTTTTGGATGCACCTGTTCACACCATGAATCAAAATACTTGCTCCATTGAAATCTAGTGGAGTTTTCTCATAGAATTCAACAAAGCCAACATTTCTCCCTGTTGCTCCCAGCATTACTGCTCTGTACTGCTTAGTCCTCTGTTCCACTTGCGTGGCTGGCCATCGTGTATGTTCTCCGTGACAACAAATGCTGTTAATACTAAACCAAAGAACGAGAAGTTCTCAAGGAGAGACATCTGATAACAGGGACAAATACTCTTTGGTTTTAAGGCTTTCAGGCAAACTGGCCTCAATTCACTAACTGGTCAGCTCTATCTCCAAAGGAAGTACAAAATGGAGCACTGGCAAGTAACATGCAAAGACCATCAAGCACAACACCACTGTTCATATTCATCACTGATTTACTCCTGTGTGATCAACGATTTAACTGTTCCCTACCACTTTTTCCACACAGGAGCAAACTATGCAGTAGAAAGTTACAGAAGGTGTTTCTTTTCTTAAGGTGATAATGCTTTTACCCTCATAGCTAACCAGGCTCCTGCAGAGTAATACTGCATGCTGGTGTGGCTCGAGGAATCCTGTGAAAGTCAACAGAGTTGATAAACTGTTGATTTAGTACTATCATGTGCGGAATACCTCAGAGGTATGTTAATACAATGTAGTGCTGATTAGCAGATAGCAAAACTGATAAACACTGTGGTTAGCAGACATACTACAGGCACGACTGGTACCACTTCATTTTCTATTTGTATAGGTTGTGTTACTCAGAGGAAAGACCTTGGTGCTCTCATCATACATCATGAGCTATAAAACTATGAACCTCAGTATCAAAGCAATACAGAGTTTTAAACAAACACTTACCAAGTGTAGGTAAAGTTAGCCTGTAGTTGTTCTCCAGAGAAGCCGTGTGGAAATTGAATCGGACTATTTACACTGAGCTTGACAGTAAAGCTACTTGGTTGCTTTCCTAACAGAAGGTGACAAGAGCTCTAAGAGTTCTTTTAACAGAACTCTTCCTGCAACATATATCAAAAATGAACATAGGAAGAAGCAATTCTGGAAACACCAGAACTGAAAAGGTTTCCAGAGCATTTTTTCTTCTGTCCTCCAAAATTTTCCTTAGCATGTAATAAGTTCTAGAATCGTAATAGTTTGGGTCGGAAAGGACTTTTAAAGGTCATCTAGTCCAAGCTCCCTGCCACAAACAGTGGCATCTTCCACTATGATCAGGTTGGTCAGAGCCCCGTCCAACCTGACCTGGAATGTCTCCAGGGATGGAGCATCCACCACCTTTCTGGGCAGCCTGGGCCAGTCTTTCACCACCCTCATTGAATATCAGGAAGAAATTTTTTATAATCTAAATCTACCCTCTTGTAATCTAAACCCATTACCCCTTGCCCTGTCACAACAGGCCCTACAAAATGTTTGTCCCCAGCTTTCTTATAAGCCCCCTTTAAGTACTGAAAGGCCAAAATAAGATCTCCTCAGAGTCTACTCTTCTCCAGGCTGAACAATACCAACTCTCTCGGCCTGTCCTCATAGGAGAGGTGACTCCATCCCTCTGATCATTTTTGTGGCTCCTTCTGCAACTGTTTCCACAGGTAAGAAATACCACCCACTGCTTTAACACCTGCAGGAATGTTTTTGCATTTTGAGGTTCCTGCTGTCAAATTTGGTTATGGGCAAGCAACAGGTTCAAAATTTATCTGGGAAACATACACAAACAGCATGATCTCATAGGCCATTAGCTGTTTTCATTAATCCTTTTAACTATAAAGTCACAAAAGAATTAAGCAAGAAATCCACAAGACACAGAAAGAGATTCCAAGTCTTTGTGTACTACTGGTTAATTATTACAATGACTACCTCTTTAATAGCTTCCTTATCTCTGCTTCCTTACTGCATTGCACTACTGACTCTACATTGTGTCAGACAGTACCACTAATATAAGCAGATATTTTCAATAGTCTTTAATGAAGTGCACTGATTAGGAATAATAGAGAATAAAGACTTTGCAACCATCCAGCTCTCAGTATGAAAATCTCTACACTGGGTAACATGCACTGTAAGGTAGTAAAAAGTCACTATTCCATTTAGCAGCAATATTACTGGGGGCATTAATAATATATGATATTAAAGTATATGGCCTTTTTTACATACCTTGTGTTAGTGCTCCATTTGATTCTGGTAAGCAACCAGTAACTGTAGATCAGCCACAGTTATACACGCATAATCAGTGTCATTCTGTGCTCATTTTATCCTTCCTTTAGAAAAAGGAAGGTGGCCCCAGGTGGCCGAGAAGGCCAACAGCATCCTGGCCTGTATGAGGAACAGTGGCGAGTAGGACTCGGGAGGTGATCGTCCCCCTGTACTCGGCACTGGGGAGGTCCCACCACCATACTCAAATACTGTGTCTGGTTTTGGGCCCCCTACCACAAAAAAGACATCGAGGTGCTGGAGCGGGTCCAGAG
>JAOXJM010000010.1:5743275-5757389 GCA_026413425.1 Tringa solitaria | reverse complement strand
CAGTCACTCTACTGAAAACTTTTGTCTCAACATTTCCACAGCCTGAAATTCAATGCTCAAATTCTGATGTAAACATTCTGCCACCTTTAATGTACATCACATGCTCTGGGCACATCTCAGTCCAGCGACCCAAATACATCAGGGTATAAAGGGAAGTGTAATTTTCCTTTATAAAAGTCAGAAAAATCAGATACCCAGTCTCACAGCAATGAGCTTTTGGGACTGGTCCGTAATCAAAGAAGAGCACCACTGCCTATCAGTAAGGAGGTTACAATGCCAGAAAAACTATGCGAAGGCCACCACACGAGATCCACAACAGTGTCATGCTCTGCAAGCACACAGAATGCCCGACAGTTGCATGAACAGTTATGCAATGGCATCCTGGCACATTACCATACTCTGGAAGTGCAAACAGCCAAGGTCAGCTCAGATTCCAAATCTACATAGGAAATACTCTGCATGTAACATTCATGCTGTCCTTCCTTTTACATCCTCCTTCAGTTCTGAAACAACTGCAACTTCAGCTGTAACAACAGAGAGGGAAACAACAAAATCTTCTACAAAAAAAAAAAAATCCCCTAATTGCTGTATGTCACCTGCCTTTTTCCTGTTGCAGCTAGACTTTTGTTGTGAATTTTTTTATTCTCTTTGAGAAGACTATTCTTCACACATAATTGGCTTGGCAACCTTGACAATACTTCAGGAGACATGAAGCAATTTCTTCTCTCAGAAGCATTTTGCCATCTGTGTAGGTGTCATTACATCTGATCTCTCCCTTCACTTATCTTGAATTTGTCAGATTTCAACATCCTCTTAGTACCGCAGATAAATATCAATCTTTATCTCTGAACGGCAGCTCCTACTCAGGTGCCACCCTCGTAAATCTTCATATCAGATTCACACAAGTAAAAGCACATATATTTGTAAGCACAGCCCTAGAAAGCATGACCTGCTTGGAAATACACAAGATTTCGATTCCTAAGAAAGTGAAACTCTTTCCCTATCAGACTGGATTTAAAGTTAGCTATTTGGCGAATGTGAACACGTGAAAGCCACTTCAAATAGAAACTTGAACAAATCCGAGCAGCAAAAGACAGAACAGAGTCTTTAAGTATTACTGTAAGTATTACTGTAAGTATTACTGTAAGTAATACTGTAAGTATTACTGTAAGTAAGAGAAGCTTCTGGTTTATGTTACAATTAGGATTTTTGGTTTTTTTACTATTATCTCTACATGCTTAATTTCATAACACATAATCATTTTATTTATGGTTACCAAAAGTAGCTCAAGAGCAAGGATACCTTAGAACCGAACAGCATCCTCCTTACAAGGCTGTTACCTTTGGTCCCTATCTTAGCAATGGAATTTCAGAACTTACACTGTCAAGACAGTGCTTGACTGGATGGAACAGCAGTGATTGGTTTACATCTGATAGTCTTGTGACAGCACAGACGATTAAATTTTCTTAGGCAAATTCATGAATGAAAGGTCTATACATTGATAGTAGAAGGAGTAGCCAAGGGTGTAATCTGTACAAGTGCTAATACAACACTGGCTGCTGGGGTTTGGGCATAGGGATGACCACAAGCGGAACAGGCTGCAGAAAATGGCCAGCCTTGTATACTCTCCCTGTCACTGCTAAATGGATCTGACTCAGTATGGAATTCCTCGTGAGTCTGTGTACTTGCGTAGGAGTATGCGGTATGTGTCTTATAAACCTGGAAAATGGTACCTTCATTCTGTCTTTGAACTGCAGTTCTAAAACTTCAATTTCTTCCCTTTTTCATGGGTAATGAAACACCAGTATTCTTCAGTTACGAATTTTTGCAGAAAAAATAACATACATTGATAGTACAAAGCACAGTAAAAGGCAGATACCTACTAATGAATACTGGACTTTTTCATGTAACATAGGACTTAAAAACAGTGTTGTATATTTCAGCAATCTGCTCTTATCTTTAGAAATCCAATTACATTCTATTGTTGGAGAAAATTACCTGTGCAGGGAGATCAGTGTTATTTGTTAGGGTACATAAATTATTACGGTTACCTCTTTTTGTTTCCATTATGCTTTCTACGCTTGTGCCTTCAAATGATGTTCAACCATTTCTTAAGAACTCAAGAATTAATAGCATCTATGAAAACCATTTCAAAGAAAAAGTTAAGAATTTAGATAGGATACTCAATGCTTGGTCCACTAGGCTTCCTCAATTTTTAATTATTGTACTGTCAGTTTAGTTGTCCTGCTTTCTGGAGTCTTAGAATGGCCAGGATTCAATTAAGCACAAAACAATCACTAGTCTCTCATTCTCTCTTCCCCCCTCCACCTTGTTTCTACTTTGCAATTGCTTATTTACCAGAATCATTCTGGCTCAAAGGTAATAGTGTTTAACCTAAGAACACTGTCAAGATTTCTTATTCCAGAGAAACTGATTTTATGAACATTACTGATGTTTAAGGGAAAAATGTGCCAGTCCTCAAAAAAAAAAAAAAAAGCCAGCCACAGAATTCTAAGAGGACTGAAATTGGACTCATTACCAGAAGACTGATATTATAGAATGGAGTGATCTTTATCTTCTTAACATTTGCCTGAATCTGCACGTTAAAAAAATATGATCATTTGCAGCATTGTGTTCAGCTGAATAAACTCTGTGTTTGTGCAATCTGCAAATATTGGCTTGCAACATTTGCGGTACTTTGTTTCTCAATCTCATTACCCCCTTTAGAATAATCTTGAATTTAGAAGGTATAATTTTTTGAACATACATCATTTAAATGGAATCTGTTTTCCTGTTAAAAATGGAAGCAGACTAGGATTGCAGACCTGTTTGCAATTTCAGAAATGGAAGCTCCCTGCCAGAGCCACTGCAACTTCTGCTGTGCATCTAGCAATATAAGGTAGTCTCTAATTTGTACCTCTGAAAATGCTTTAGAAGGGGTACCAGCTTCAGAGCAATAATCAATCCATTCTTCTAAAATTACCAACAGATTTCAATCTGCCTGGCTTCACAGAGCCACATCGATCTTTTGTTATAATAGTAATATAAGCAAAGGAGATTATCAGGAGAGAGGTACTGATAAAGGAAAGGTATGAGTGTGTTAGAAACAAACCTGACCCACTTCATGAACTGAATGCTGATCAGCCAGTTCTGACGTCAATGCATATTTTACTGTCCACCAGCAAGGCAAACCAGCACTACAGCCTACTTCAAAATAACAGTCTCTCCTACCTGATCTGGTTCAAACACAGCAGCTTTACCATCAAGATGGTTTCCGCAGACATCTATAAGGCATCTCAATCTGGCAGTTTTATGGGGCTGGAAGTATATAAAGAGAGGTTCACTACCCCATCCTCAACTCAAAGCTGAGACTGCCACCTTTGGCATTCTCATCAGCTCAGTTTTAGGAATCTTAGTAGTTGAGATACAGAGGTAACTTTATGCACATTTCTGTATTTGACTAAAAACGTGTATTTTTAAAGAGTAAAAGCTTCAATAAAAGTTCTTAGAAACATGAGAATGAATCAAGAGGTCCACTGGAAGTTAGGAAGAGCCTGGAATGACCATGACTATCTATGTGTATTTCATAGCTGCTTGGAGTGATCAGCAAGGACCAGCCCCGTGCATACTGCTGGAACCCAGTGCAAACACCAACAGCGCAGGGCTTTCTGTCAGAACAATTCATCAATTACTGTGTTGCCTTTCCATTGCTAGATTAATTTGAATTAGAGAGCAATTCTAGTTATCAGAGTTGGGATCCTGGCTGCCCTTTGTTCTTCCACAGTTTGATAAACGAACCATGAAGAATATGAACCACTGGAAGAGACTGTTCTTGGGGATCTGCACAGTACCAGAATACTCCAAAATCACAGATAAACCATTCTGTGGAATTCATTGGTTATGTCTTTAATAGAGAAAACTACAACAACTGACTTGGCACAAATCACCACAAAGTTTCTAGCAGTCATAGCTTTCTTCCAGCTAGTTTACCACCAAAGCTGTACTCGGGAATTGTTAGAATTTGATAAGGTTTGACAAAGATACATGAAAGAATCAGACCATATGAATCACTGCCAGTTAACGTGACCATTTACGTACAGACCACCTGTAACTAACTTTCTGTAATACAGAGGTAGAGCACAAGAGCAGCTAAGAGACGGAAAGAGACACCAGAAGCTGATGGAATCTAGTAACTACCATTTATCAATGCTTTTATGTGAGTCACTGGAGAACCTATGCATTGAGATTTTCTGCGGCAGAACAGTTCATGTCTCTAATCTTTCTTCGGTTAACAGGTCTCCTGAGATGCCTCTGAAGCAGTGTTTCTGTAAGCCTGTGTCACGCTTGCACTGTGGTGTTCAGGGAGGCAGGGAACTTGCATCCCTGCAGTGCTAAGGCCATCCATGAAAGGAATACCTCTGAATACGGCCCTGCTCCAGTGCAGTTGAGGCCCCTGAGGAGTTCTGAAAAACTATGCCAGGCTGAACGGGAGAGGCTACACTGCAGAACACTGATGTAGGGGGAAAGACATTAGAACGGACAGAATGTGGTGGTGAAACTGGGAAAAGAGCAGCAGATCCAGAAAGCAAGGAAAGAAAGCATAGGCAGACAACAGCACAAAAATTTCCTTATTTTTAGTTCAGTTACTCAGAATAAGTGGGATCCATGTGACTGCAGGCCCTTAGACACAGCACTTACTGACACCATACATTGTCCAAGTAAATGCAACTGAATGTCAATCAAATCTCCAGGTGCTATGATAGTATGGTGTAGGGGAGAACTTTGTAGAGTAGGGTGGATGGTTGGACTCGATGATCCCAAGGGTCTCTTCCAACCTAAACGATTCTGTGATTCTGTGATAGTCAGTAGCTGCTAGGAATAAAAGCAAGTTTGAAATCAGAAGTGAGAAAAGTAGAAATACTCTACAAACGGTAGTGCTGACGAACCCACTAGACTATAGCTTTGACTGTCAAATTTACAGCCTTATTATCAACAGCTGTGAGCAAACAGTGTGGATGGCTCTATTAGTTTTGAGACATCACCCCCAATTCAATCTCAATGTTATTAGTTATTATACTCGGGCCACTTCATTATAAAGTCCAGACATCATCTCCATCCCAATTGTTGCTTTAGCTTTCTTCAGTTATCAAATGCCCTAAAAATAAGAACTTATACCAGAACTGTATCTTCCTGCTACACCAGTTGCAAAATCCTTTTCCTTCATCTGGTGGTAGCTTTTAGTATTTCTACAGTTTTACATTAATACAAAAGCCCACAAGAGAGTATAGAGAAAATTAAAAGATAATCATAAACAGATTAATATCAAATGAAATGAAAAAGACTGCAAAGAACTGTGATTAATTTATATAAGTGTTAAATAACAATTTTTACAGCTTTTATAAACCTGCTGTAAAATTACCACTCTGAGATGCTAAAGAGCCATGAAATATAAGAAAAGATGCAAGAGAACATATTAATAGGTATCCCTCTCTAGCTTCAGAGAATCTGTTTTCCACACTGTTCCTACTCTGCCATGCGTTCAGATTTGGTAAGAAGCAGTAGCCTAATACTCTATGAAAATCATGGTTCTGGAACTCATAGCTGTATTTTCCTTTTCCTCAATTTTAATTTATCTGTTACTTAACCTTTCTGTAAACTCTTAAAACCATATGAAAAAGACGCTTTAGGTGGAAAGGTAGCACATAAAGGAATGAAGAAATACTTGCTTTAAATGTACAGACAAAACCAAAGGTCAATACAAAACCAACAAACATATCCAGGATCTGGAAAAGCTACTCCATTGATACATACATTGATAAGAAATCCTTCTGAGTCCATCAGTAAAATCCCATTTCATAGACAAAGATAACCTATGTCGTTTGGGGTTTATTTTTTCTTTGATAGAGAAAAGGAACCCATAGTAATTGCTTAGTTTAAGGAGGATGAAATTCTCGCTCAAGAAATAGTTTTCATCTCAAAGGTGAGTCCTCATTTTAAAAGACTGTGTAGATTTCCAATGCTGATAAAGACAATTTAAAAAGATTTAAAAGATTTTTGCTGATGGTGAAGTTAATCCCCAGAATTAATAGCCTAGTCTTCCCAATGTTTGATGTAGTGTGGCAGAGAAAGTGGTGAATCCTTGTGACACAGATGCTAACCAGTTGAACAAGTGTTAACTTTTCCTTTAAAATCTTTAGGAACACTGTCTTTCTACTGCATAGACAAAAAGGAGCGCATCTTTTGGAGGGCTGCTGGCACATTTAAAGCTTTTCTGCAATTCTGTCCTTATGGAAAGCATTAGAGATCAAGATACATTTCCAGTTCATCCATTTCAGAAATGCTAGAGAGGAAATTCAAGGGTAAAATAATCCAGCAGCATTCTACAACTCAGAAATGTTTCATCACTTTACCTTTCTCAGCCTGATTGGCTATCTATTCGCACTTCCTTCTCAGAACTAGCAAGCTTACTCCTATACAAACCAGCTTCTTACAGCTGTTAGCCTTCCTTTCCTGCTCCCATATTATTGATGACTGAGATTCAACAGTCCTCAAAATCAAGATGTCATCTAGCTTTCCCATTTTAAGCATTGCTAGCCTAAAGTCAGTACGGAAGGATTTGTGGAACTGTAATGAGTTGACAACTGACAAAATGATTTCCATTGCTAGCAACATCTGCTGTGTCTAAATTTATAATTAAAATGAAATCATGCATGCAGAAAGAAAAAAAAATCAATAAGCTTCCATTTTGAGTTTTTCTAATGTTGAAAGAAGTTATTTGATTAACTCTGTTTTAACCTGAACATCTGGCAGCATTATAGATGTGTTATAACACCCACAAAAAATGACTAGAACTCTAAAAATTATTTCCTTTTTCCTGAAAGTATAATAGAGCTAATCTAGGAATTATTTTAGCTACATGAACTGTGATATCCATAATGCACAAATACTACATGTATTACCACTCTGATTTTCTGTACCTTAAACACAGCAGGATATCTTGGGCAGTAGCAACTGACTTACTATAGGGGACTCTATAAAAATAAGGTGTTAGTGAATATCATCTAGATTCTGAGTACCTGCTATTTTGATGTTCATGTTGTTGTCAAGCAAAAGATTTTCAGCCTTCAGGTCACGGTGAACAATCTTTCGACCATGGCAATACTCCACTGCTGAGAGGATCTGCCAGAATTTGCGCCTGGCCTCAGATTCACTTAGTCGGCCATGGCTGGCGAGGTAATCTGTTAAAATAAAGCAGGTTTAAAGGGATCAGACAGCAAGCAACAACCCTGAAACTAAATTATTTCTCTCAAATAATTAGTGCTAGGAAACTCAAGTCAGTATTTCAGCCATTCCTGTCTCCAACTCATCATTCTCACATCTTCCTTCCAAAAGAATGGAAAAGAGTAAGAAAAAGCTGCTGCGTAATGAAACTCTGTTCCTTCTTTTATAGTTACCCAACTATTCTGATAAATATTTTCACATAACACAACTCCTGTGGAAGGGGGAATACTTGGAATAACTGGCTTCACCATCATGAGGTACTTCAAGCTTTAGCCTCTTATCAGTTCACGTAAGCTTCACACCACAATTCTTCCCCTGAGGCCCCACAGAGGCTGTGTCGTGGCTAAAAGTATTTTTTCTCTGGAAATAAAACAAGTACTCATAAGGTACCCATCCTGACCTCCCTCTCATCTTCATTGCATCACAAGCAGAAAGAACATTTTGTTTTCATATTTGATTATGTTCTGAAAACTAACATTATCCCTGAAACAAACGATAGCTCTGATGAAACTGAAGACTTCATTTATCCTCGGGAACAAAAACAAGCAAAGCAGCAGCTGGGTGTCTTGACAGAAACAGTTTCTATAGCCAATTCTATTTTTTTGTCTTCTGAGGCATAAAAATCAAAGAATCAACTGTTAGGATGGTTTTAGAATTGCCTTCAATATCCTACAAAGAATGCAGTTAATGGCCAAGGTGCAGCAAACACCTATAGGTATTGTACCCAGTGATCCCAGGCAAAGGCTGAGCATATGCACACATAGTAACCTCCAGTCATTTGCTGCGTAACAACTAGTACTGGAGTAAAACAAAAAAACAGTAAGCAAGAATTAAAGTGCTGGAGCTGCCACCAGCCCCTTCTAATTATCATTTATAGAGGAAGTCTCATGAACAGGAACCATCCTTTACAGACATTGTCAGGCATAAACATTTCTGTTTGAATTCAGTCAACAGGTTAAAACAGCTGCTTCTGCAAGTTGAAAAGTGAACATGATGTAATGGAGGTTTTGAGCCTACTTCTGTTTATAAGAATCTCTGACAAAATCCTTAAGTAAAATGATTAATCGTATCTTCTAAGCTAGTTATGTAATCCCAGTGATTCAAAAAGGATCATCTTGCACAACACAATGCCAAAGCAGAATACTTGCCTTTGTTAAGTTGTGGTTTTTATTAAATAAAATATTTATGGGCTTTATAGGTGCTTGCAACATTTTAATGTAAGCTTTTCTGCTTTCTCTACAATAAGCACAGAAGGCCTGAGCAGCTCACATGAAGTACACCCTAAAACCTGAAAATACATTTTCAGTAGAACTTCAGCAATAGTGCACCTTTACTTCATTGTTACTACAGACAAGGACAAAGAAATATCTTCAGGAGAAGGGGGCACAGACCCACCCAAAAATCTGAGGATTTTTGCAAATATTCAGAAAAACATGAAAAATAAATTATTTGTTGTTGGATCATAAAAAACTGACCACTTCACTGACTTTGCATTCTTACACATCACGAGTTTTCCTCTCCAGTAAGTACACTCTAGTGAACTCACTGGAGTACACTGCCATGAGGTGCTCCAGACAGTGTCATACCCAAGAGACTTCTGAATTACATTTCTACTCACACAGTTTAAGTAAACACATGCAATCATTAATACACCATCATCTTAATATGGTCAATAAACCAGGCTTATTTCAAAGCTGTTTCATAGGATGATCGTTTAGCAAAATGTTCTGTACCCCATTACTGAGGTAACTTAGCTTTGTTTTACTTGTGGTAGGACTGAAAAGATTTCATGCACCGCTGCTACTACCTCCCAGGCATGTTCTGCAAGCACAGAGGTGGCTGGTCCTCAACCATCTTAAGTGACAGACTAGACACCTCAGTTGCAGTATACTCAGTTGAGCATCCCTCAAAAAATGTTTCTAACCAAAGCACATTAGTTCTGATCTCTGGAACCTGCAGATCTGAAAACTCTCCGTAGATCTTCTAACCCAAGTCTTAACGCACTTTCATCTGGTTTAACTTGGCAAAGCACAAGAACAAACAAAAGCCTGGCAATAAGGGGAGATCATAATATTTGCAAGCTAAGTATCATTCAGTCAGAAAGCGACTGACAAATCATGTGATATAACGGTGAAGTCAGATATCAAAGGCACAAAACTAAATTACAATAAATACAAGCCAGCCCTTTATACTGTTAATCCATCATTTGTTAGCAATGCAGCAAACAAGTTAATGAGTCCAAGCTGTCATTTGCTTTTACTGTTCTAGCCTGACTTATTTAAAAGATTCCAGAACACCTTGGCCTTAAGTATTCCATCCAGTCCAGTAGTCTGCACGGAATAGGTCATTTATTCTGAAATAGACTGATTTCTCTCCAGGAGAAGTAGAAGCATACCATAGTCTACCTAAAGAAGTGATGGTAGGTGCAAGGATACTGTTTGTGCAGTAACTAGCTTGCAAATAGGAAAGGCCGGGATATAGGCAGTGTGCCAGCCCCTGGGTTACAGAAACCACTTTAGAAGGCTAAACCTTGCTAGAGACGTTCTATCACAATAGCTAGAATCTGGACACTGTTGGAGTATGCATGTATATACCTCTGGAGCTAAGAACCAGCACTCTACAGTTTTTACTGCAGGTATCTGGAGCAAAACCTGTTATACTTTGCAAAGACTGATATAGTAAAGCTACCTGTGCTTTCACAAACCTATCCTTTGACAAATCATACCCTCATGTCATACCCTCTGGCTACATGTTTCTATGGTAGGTTTTTTTTCATTTTTCTATGAAAAAATAGAAACCAGGAGCTATCTTAGATTCAGCTGGATCCACAGCAGAAAGCAGGAGGAGTTCGGTCACAATGCAACTTCCTGTCCAGCCTTTTCAGTAGTCTAAAGTACATTTGTTTGCTGGACAACTCTAAGGTTAATATGGTTTTTACTTCAAAACCTATGAACTGAGGCATCATCTGGCAAACCCAGTGGTCAATGCTTTTCATTTACAATATGATCCTTCATTTAGCTGAACTATTGTATGCATTTTTAATCTGGTATGTTGAGGCTCTGTTAAAGAGGCAAGCACATACTCAAGTGAGTAAGTGAAGGATAACGAAGATGATTAAGAGATGGGAACACTTGTGATACAAGGAGAAACCAAGAGAGCTGTGGGTGTGATGAGCCTAGGGAAGACAAGGCGCATAGTGAAATCGTATCATGTGATACAATTGTGCCTAGAGAAAGGCAACAAAGACAGCCTCTCCTCAACAAAAGGAACCAACTGAAACACAGGAAATTAAAATTAAACCTAAGAAAAACAGATTTTCTGTGATCAAATGCGGGAACAGGTTGGCTAGGGATTGTACTCTCCATCCATGGTCGTAAGCAACCTGCTCTGGTTGACCCCGCTCTGAGCGACAGGGATGGACTAGACATTCTCTACAAATCCCTTCCAACCTCAAGTCTTCTGTGATCTGGGTTCAGTGTAAGCCAGTCAAGACATCCAGTTCACGCTTAGTAAAGAACAAATAATCCCACATTAGGCGACACATCGTATTTCTAGTTTTATGAATGCCTATTAACAGAAGCAGTCAGTGAGAATTTCAGCTAAGGAAGTCAACATTAAACACTAGAAAGAATCTTTATAATTAAAAAAAACCCCTCAGATCCTGAATAGCTTTATCTAGGAAGGTTACTGAAACTCTCTCTTGGGACATTTTCAAGAACGGTGAATCTGATCCAGTGCCAAGGCTGAGACATAACAGATCGCTGCTCAAGCCCATTCTAGTCCATTTCTGCATCTCTGCTCAAAAGATGTATTTAATTGTCCAGGACAAACTGCCAGGTAAAACTAAGCTTTTTCAGGTACAGATATAATTTAATACTAATACTTTAAGAAAACAAAGAGACATCTCTTCTTCATGTCTTCTTCACACGGAAACATTTCTGGAGATACTTCAAGTTTATTCTTCACTTAAGCCGGTGCAAGATGCTCACAAGCTGACATTGTAAGCACAGAGGTTGATACTACCAAACATGCCTCCTTAAAGCTTAGTAGTTATGCTGAAATACAGAAGACAGTCTCACAAGTTTTTTTTAGGGTATCAACTGAGCTGGGATACTGCAATATCACAAAGGACCAGTTACAAAGGGAATCTCTTTCTCAGCAAAATTTGGCTTGAGGACAAAAGAACACCACTTTAGCGTCCCTAATGAGTAGAGCATAATCCAGAACAGGATTTAGTTTCATTTTGGTTGAACTGTGCACCACTTCATGTGCACTTTGCATAACCAGTTACTATACATATTTGATGTAGGAGTGTTTTCACATGTAGCTGCTGTTTCACATACAAAATGTTTTTCCAAATATTTACCAGCCTCTCTGCAAGTTCAGTGCTTTGCTATTCTAAAGTCAAATTTAATATGAGACCTGCTTCTCAGGGATGTTTGATTTTGCATGTGTAGATGAGACCCCCCAGACTGCCTGGGCTGATACATTTTCCCATACAATCATTGGGCACACAGTGTAAATACTTAACAACCACTTGCAAAACCAGGCTTAAGCACCAAGGTACCTTTTAGGACAAGAGAGGCAGAGCATAGACAGGACTAAAGGAGCTTATTTTGCATTTCTGTGCATTAATGTAATTACACACAAGCGATTTTTTTAATGCAGTGGTGGATGCCCTGACTGGCATCTGGCAAGATTAAGAAATACACGTTTTATTCCCATTCAGAATGCTTTTCAAAATCTCAGAATACTCTTATATTCACAGTAATGTAACAAGTTCTTCACAGTCAAACAGAGATTCTTGTGTAAGAGTATTAGCATTATAATATAGCATGACACTATCCTGTTATTTAGAGACAGGTTCACTAAAAGGCAGCAGGGTCCTCACAACCTACTGTCCGATGGCAAAACAAACTGAAGGTTTTAAGGAACACCTAAACAATCAGGAAAGTCAACCATGGGGTGTAAGATAAAGTGAGCATGCAAACACAGTGAAGGTGTTCTTCCCAGGCACTTTGGATGTATGACAGTTGAAATGTTTGTCTTTTACTATTCCTTAGTCTCTCATTAACATTCCTTGCATGATGTACAAAACAGAAGTACTAGAGAAGTACATACATTGGTGCAGCCACCCTGTCACATGTCAAATGCTGTACTGGAGATCTAGATGAAGTTATGCTGTTATCACTTGTTTGGTCATTTCATGCTAAAACACAGCAGGAGGCCACATGAGGAAATGGAGGGAAAAGATCAAAATAACTGCTCCTAAGCTTCAGCCAGGAGCACATTCCTTGAAATACTACAGTTCTTAAGTTAGACATAAATCACACAAGCTGGTATTTTGGTCATGTTTACTGCTTTTAAAATGCACATGTACGTCAGACAACAAGAGGAAGTAGAAACAACCATTAACTGAAAGCTTGGATATTCTCTTTCCTCTTGCTGAACAATTACGTTGGTTTTAGGCTTAATAGTCAGCTTCCCACTCTGCAGGCTGGATTCTTCTAATATAAACAAAAAGTCACTGATGAGAAGCTAGAAAATTAGTCCTTCACAACAGGTTTCACTGTAGTTAGTTTAGCTAACAGATAAGCTTCATCTCAGCTGTTTTAGAGTCTTCTGGTGAGAAGTGTTGAAGACAGTTACAAGATGGTGGCTGTAAAGATACTTTCAAAAACGTAACAGAAACAACTAGTTAAAAACTTTGTAGATCTGCAAAGTGTTAAGCACAACTGAAACCTTTTCAATTCAAATGTTTTACTAAGTCCAAAGACTTTTTTAAAAAACAAGTCTAAATGTAACAGCATTTGAAGTGTCTAAGCTAAATACATTATTGACTGTAATGACATTAACTAGCAAAATGCAAATTCAAAACAGCAGTTGAGTACAGAAAATTTCACTGAAGCTATGAAGACAGCGAAGAATTTAAGTACAGAGCTTAAAAACAATCCTGTCCATGAACTACCAGTTAGCACAATGAAGTGACATTTTAGCAGAGCTGAAACGACTCAGCAAGATTAATACCAGGCTACTCACAGTGAACTGTAAAGCCTAACATAGTAATGAGAGATCATTTACCAGTTACCAACTACCAACAATCATCTTGAAGAGCATGCTATGTTCTTTAGAGTGTCTTATTCAAGAGGAAGATAGGAAAGGGACTTCTATAAACTCACAAATTTTGTGTATCACTGAATAACAAAGTTACTTGGAAGAGCAATCACAAAGGCTAACTTCAACTAATCTCTCCCACCTCCTCCTGCACTCAGAAGAGAAAGAGAGGCTCCTCTGGAGAGCAAGTCAAAGCTCCAACCAGCCCCCTGAGAAGCCTCTTGTTCCTCACTAATCACAGAGGGAACATACAGGAGGATCACCCCCAATAGACTGAAGTTTGTCTTTCTCATTATACTTCTCCCACCTCATTTGCTTTTGAGCCAAAATTTAAGTAAGCTGCTCTTGTCCAGAGTGAGTCTGTGTGTGGTTTTTGGTTGTTTTCTTGCTTAAGCTCCCCCTTCAAGTGTGATCAGAGGTTAGTCAAAAAAAATGAAGCACAATACTTAAATGCTGTCCAGAGACTGATTAATGAAAGAAATAGCAGGTTCCACAGGTTTCGGCCTTGCTTTACAAGAGAAAAAGTAAAATCCCCCTAAATGCAAGAACATGTATAGCAAAATGTTAGAAACTCCAAAGACATTTGCGTCCAGGACTCCAGGAGACCATCCCACTATTTGTGCTGTTTAAAAACTGTTATAAATGGGAGACTTTATTTCACATATTGTTAAGACTTAATATGGCAAATTCAATACACAGAAAGAACTATCAAGAGAGGA
>JAOXJM010000010.1:5711796-5726104 GCA_026413425.1 Tringa solitaria | reverse complement strand
ACCGCGGCGGGGCGACCGCCCGGCCTGCCCGCCCCTCCGTTCCGCTGCGGGCCCCGCGGCTCGGCCAGGCCGCTCGGCGCCGCTCCGGGCCCCTCCGCGGGGGTGTGCGGCTGTCTGACCCCCCAGCTCCGCCTCTGCACCGCGGCCTGGGGAGAGCTCCCGCTCCCGGCTCTGTCGGGCCTCGCACCTGCGCGCGCAGAGCGGTGGTCGATGACCCCCCACACCTGTCGGTGTTCAAGAGGCCATTGGACAATGCCCTTATACGCTTAGCTTTTAACCCTGAAGTGGTCGGGCAGTTTGACTAGACGGTTGTTATAGGTCCCATCCAACTGAACTATTCCTATTCTATTTCTATTCTATTCTATTCCCTACATGCCTAGGAAAGACAGATTTGGAAGCTGTGTTAGGCCCTTTGGCATAAAATGGGTAGAAAGTGACGGGCTTTTATGCTAAATTTCCTTTCCAGTGCTAAGTCCACCTAGTCTGCTTTACGTTGCACTTACACATTAGCTTGCTTGCATTTTAAAAAAAGCCATGCTTATTTCACTTCTGCAGCAACCTTTCCCCTCCCGGTTCATGTCTGGCCCTCTCTGACCGCCCCCTCTCCCCTGACTCATCTCACGCTGAAGGACTGGTACCTCCTGACAGTTGGATACCAGGAATCACCCCTGGAGGCTTTGCTCAGTCGCACTGACTAAACAAGGCATGTCCAAAAGCTGATGGTACAAGAGAATACGTGTCTGTTGAATCAGCTGCACGTTCAGCAACAGTCACAGACCTTTTATGAGCACATTGTGCAGTGGATGCAAACACATCTCAGAACAGAGCGTGGCCACAAAAATGATTGGAAGAACGCAAGAAATAAACTTCTGCCTCTTGCTTTCCCTTCAATATGTCTTACACGTAGAACTGCCTCATACTTGTGGAAAGTTGGTTAAATTCGTTACCTGTCAAACAGCAATGACTGTTCTGCAAAGGGCACTGAAGACCTCCTTGAAAAGTTAATGCTTGCTCCTCACTGCACTTGCAGTTCATGAGATTCCTCTAAGGAATGACATTTTGAGATGACGCTGCTGCCTCAGACAGCTATGGATAATAACCACGCTGTTACTGTTCTATTTATCCCCTTAAGAAGTTCTGGCAATGACTAACTGATGACTTGAGTTAGTCAGACAACCACCCTTTTAAATGATTGATAGGTGCATGAGCAAGCTTACCATAATCCTACTTGAAAAGGGTGTCATCCTGAGCTGCTACTTGTGAAATTTCACTCCTGTTTCACTCTGTAGGATGCTTCATTTTTTTCAGAAATCTGAAACACTGACCAAACAATAATGATAGCATGATGCAAGCTTGGTGTGTTGAAAGTAACTTTTTCTACATTGTGCAAAATATTACCTAATATTAATTCTCAGTCACTTTACTATAAATAAAAATTTTAGTAATAAAATATTTACTTGCTTCTTGCATACTTTCTTCCATATAAAATCTCACCAGACTGGTGCAAAATCAATTATTAAGTCAGATTTTATGTTTGCAATAGAAAACTTTTGCAGAAACTTTCTTGTGTTGCAAATCACAATGTCACTTTTGGCCTGAAAGTGCAGGTTACAAAAACCTATCTTAGTACCGCTGCTAGAGGAACTGCAGTCACAAAGCCATTCTTTGCACAGCAGACTTTAAAGGCCATTGATGGCATTTGCTTTGCTTCAAGGAAAGCGATTGAAGTGCTTCTCACAAACACTGGTACTAAATGAACTCTTCCAGGCTATTTTTCAACCGTCGGCTGAGCACCACAAACTGCAGAGCACACATGCCCTCTTGTGGTCAATGTTCCTGTACATAATACTACAGCTACGATGCTCTACTAAACAGAGATGTCAAAGAAAGAGATTGCAAAATTACCTCACCTTCTAATAACTTCCAGAGATGCTGACCATACGCAGCTGACCAGGGCACACAGTTAGTTGCCAAAATATGGCTTTATATGTTGAGACACCTAAGCTCCAACATCTGGCTTGAGCTTTCCCCTCTCATTTCCTGTTTTTCAATGCCTAAAAGCTGCTTAGTGCCTGCCAAAAAAAAGAGAAGAGACCAAGAATGCAAGAGTAAAAGTGGATAGACACACAATTGCTTAATAAAAGACTAATTACTGCCTTAGCAACCCCGTACATTGCAAGCGCGCAGCAATGACTGCTCTCCTATACCAGGATTTTGCTTTTCAGGAGAAATGGTTGCTAACTGGGTGTCATTTTCAAAACAGGTAGAAAACTTTTTTTTAAGGGATTACTTCTTTCAGGGCTTCATCTTGCACCACTGTCTGCTGGAGGAGTAGTGCGAGATTGGCAGACACTCTGTGATACCGCAGATATGCAGGACAGAGCCACCGTGCACATCAACCTCACCTGTAGCATTCAGGAAGTGAGAGAGGCAGCTGTGGCACCTGACTGAAATATTTCCATGTTTGCCATAGACAGAGATAGCGCACAGATCCAGAAACATCTTCCTGCATGTTTACATTGGCAGAGCACATTCACGGCCATGTCATGTACTCGTTTCTGTTGGTTCAGTCCCACATAAAGCACCACCTGCCAAAGCCTTTGGCACATCCTTGTTTCCTGGTGGCTTATGCAAATTGGCTTTGCTTCCTTTTCCTATTTATTAATTTCCATGCAATGGAGAAGAGCAAATGTTTAGGGAACACAGTCAAGAGCTAAATTAATTTCAGATGCTTCATAGACAGACTTGTTTACCAGCAAAACATTGCTCTCCTGGAGCCAGAAATTCTCACCTACAGAGCAATAGATGAGTAATATTTGTGTTCCTGTCTGGCATGCTTTATTTGCTTGGTCATTTTCCCTCCATTACCTGGTCTCAGGTCAAAGAAGAAAAAAAAACACCACCAAAACCCAGATGGATCCAAAACCTGGAGTTTAGCAAATCCCTGGAACTTCCTAGAGTAAAGCCAGACAAAGTAGATATAATTCTTTACGATTTTAACAATGTACTCTGAAGAGTTCTGGCTTCAGTAAGCATTTAAATGTCAAGATTGCCTCAACCTGCACCTTTCTTTTAGGTCTGCATTACATCTTGTATGCCTTCAGGCAAAACTCATCCAGCAGAAGACTGGCACTTCACTACCACATCACATTTCTGTCCATCACAGCGTACACAAGGTATTCTAAACAAAGGAAATACTATTAATGAAAGCATTCAACCAGGGAAAGGAGATGAACATAAATCTTTCCTTGCCACAATACCACAGGCTATTAAATAAGGGTGTTTGGCTAAAAAATTACTAGGAATTACATGGCAATCTTCAAGATGGCTTAAGACCACAAGTAAATCTGAACTAAGGATTTAAGAAATCTAGGTAGGGCTACAAAGCTTAAAAATTTCCCTTGGCTGTTTAAATCATAACACGGAGGACCAACTTCAGTGACGAGTAGTTCTTGTCTTATGACAATAAGTACTTCTGTGTTCAGAAGTCCTGTACTTGACTGAGATCTACAGAAAAAAGCTTTGTTGAAAAGTTATAATTGCAACCCATACAGAATGGCACAACTTGGGGTGTTGTGGGGGTTTTTTATACATAGACAGATAAACAGGCATTTACTATTTTTATTTGGCTTGTGAAAAGGTTGAACGTGACCTAACAGAGTAAGTAAAAAAAAAAGATTACTCAGTATAGACAGGGCCAGATACCAGAGCTGCTCAACCAAATAATATCTTTAATCAAATAATTTTTTGTACACAATGACTTAGTCTAGACATGCTTCAAAATCACTTGCACAGATCTGCTGGACAATAAAATTAAAATTTTGTCAATTATAAGGCCTCATTATTATAGTCTCAAAAGCACCTCAGAGTCACTCACTTTTAGATTCCAAGCATCCCTGGAAGCCTGTGAAACGCTGTTATTTCTGTTTTTCATATGGGACTGAGACACTTGGTAGTTAAGAACAGACTGAAACAGAAAACAGAGCTGAATCCAAACGGCCCCACATCCATGAAAATGTCCTAAATGCTTTCTTTTCTTCAGTGTAGATGTCCAGCTTTTGAACGTTCAACATACTTGCCTCTCTGTCTGGCACTTCCACTTCTTCCTCAGTCCAATGGGATATAATCAAATAAAACTCCAACTTTAAGGAACAGCTCGTAATTGAAAACAGAGCAAGTACAGACAAAGCAAAATGTACTGGTTTTCTCAAAGCTGAACATATTTGCCTTGAGACCAATGTATGAAAAACATAAACCATACATAAACCAATGTACGAAACAGCTGAGATAACACATCAGACAGGACAGATAAATCTTAATGGGCTACCTTTGCAGGGTTTTCCACACATACACCACTATGAACATGCAAAGATCCCAAGCAAGAAACTGTACAGCTCTGAATGCAAACTTCTAAGCATATTCATGACTTCAGTATTAACAGCTGGACTCAATTCACTTAAGAAACTCAGACTAGCTCTGTACTAACAAAAATCCAGAGGCTACACTGCTGCTATCAGTACTTCATGGCCACTAAATGTGCCTTAGAATCCACCACTTGCTGCAGAACTTGTGCTTCAGACTCCACATGTCCATTTAGCACCAATGTGTTCAGGTAAGGACAAAGTTCTTTAAAAAGCAGAAAATGCAAACAATGTTGGGTTGTCCGTCCATAGCCTGAAGGAGCTGGGGAGCACAAGAATGGATTGTACCTGTTCATTTTGGTGGAGGAAATGTTATAACTGTAAATGCATTTTCAGTTTAGCAGACCTCAGTACTAACATCAAACATTTTATAGAAAGCAGTCCTTTGTGCAACCAGAGTATGTGCTTATTTGATAAATCAAATTTCCCTTCCTATTCCTTTCCAGAAGCCTTGGCAATTGCAAGTATCTCCAACTTCCTGCAAAGTAACTTTTACAACAGAATTCAGCTAAAGCAAGCCCACATCCAGCAGCACAGGGGATCTCAGTTTTCATCCAAACTCTTGTTACACTTAGCTGCACTAGCAAACGTGACAGCCAGAGACCTTGCCATAGGACTTTGCTCTAAGCTCATATGAAGGTCAAGTCCTTACAACTGTGAGACAAACATTGATCTGATCATGTCTCATGAACAAGACACGTATCAGAAAGCCCTAGCAAAAAACTAGTTAATCACTATCTCAGGTTGTAAGCACTACTCCTGAGTCCCCTTTGCTGTATTTCTTCTCGGCAAACATATACAGTGATGTTCTCTGTAGTATGTAGCATAAGAAATTACAAGCTTATATGGGAGATGCTGGAATATCCTCTGTCTAATGCATGGAAGATGAAAACTTGTCCATGTGATGACTTAAAAATCAAAGACAACTAGTTAGTTAAGAATCCATGGTGATGAGCAAATTCTGTACCTTCCTGATTCCAAGTACAGCTGTGTGGTATTCAACTTGCTGTGATAACTCTTGGTATCTCTTCACCAAACCACAAATAGGGAAGCACAGCCTAAAGAAAATGCTAGGCACCCAACTTCTCATTTACTTGCCTTTCTGCATTCTCAGTGCAAATGTGTTGCAAATAACAGAGAAACAGAGATGATGATTTGAAAAAACCCTTGGTGTGTAGGATCATCTCTTGTCATTTTCCCTTAGAAGTCAAGCAGTGAACTACAAACCGTGAACTCTGAGGTAAATGCTGTTGCTTCGTATTCTTGCTTGTTCCTCATATCTAATAGGAAAATTCTCATTTCACCTGAATTTATATTTAATTGTGCAGCAGTTGCTATATCCTGCTGCCATTCATTTCTACTCCTCCGAAGGTGCGGGAGAATGGGAAGTACTAATATTGACTTCAAAAAGAAGCCTTAAAATCTATGGTAAAAGCAGACATCATTCCCTCTACTGTCAGAGAGGAAATTCCATAAACTATCTATCCTCAGTACCTCACCTTAATACTTATTTAATCTATGTACTGGAATATGTCAAGTCCCTGTAAATAGAGAACAAATAATTTATTATAACTAATTAGCATGATACCTTAGTTTACCTAACAAAATGCTGTCTTTAATCCAACTCTTTATGTTCACCTACCTTTCCATAAATTTCATCTCTATGAAGATGAACATCAGGAAGTCAGTCTTCATGGAATTCAGTACACATCACAGGCCCAAAGAGGAAAAAGATCTAGAATGAAAGTGCAACTGGCTATTCCTTCTACAAGAACAGAATTGGTACTCCAGTTATCATTTAAGCCAAATTAGCACATCTCTGGACAGCTAACCAGGCTGCTGTAATTCCTGAGATCAATCAGAATGCTTTGCAGTACCCCATTTCCTTCCTTTAGCATTGCTGTGAAGTCTCTTGTTCCTTGCTTTGCAATTCCTTTTGCCAGAAGGTAAGTGAGGGAACACAGCCTTATGACACCAAAGGACTTACTGGGATCTTTTAAAAAACAACCTAATGGCATAAGTAACACACAGTTACGTGCTGTGACTCACATACATTGTCTTGGCAGTAAGAACTAGGAGGGAAGGAAAGAAGCAGAAATCAAACTACTCTCCTTGTGAAGTGTCTGTCAGTGTCACAGGCAGATGAGGGTGGCCAAGACAGCTGGGATATGGGCTGACATGGAAACAACGACCAACCTACAACCACTGCAGCTTTCTTGGGGACACCTATGAGAAACCAAGCATGAGCAGTGACTGACTTCTGACTTTCAGCACCTCTGAAGATGCGTAGGTCAGTTAAATAGATAGGGATTTTAGACTGTCCTTTAGTTTCAAAGATGTATCTTTGGAGTACAAAAAAGAATCAGGACTATTAATAAGCTATTCCTTGGGCAAAAGGAGGCTCGATGCAAAGCAATAGATACACATTCTTTCCAGTTTGGATCTTTAAAAACCCATATTCTTTCAAAAAAGAGAATATAGGAACAATGCAAAACCAGGATAAACATCACATATACTATTATTAAAACAAGTGCATAGGGATGGCAGGTTAACTTGCATTGATATTCACTTTGTCACCCATATTCCAGGCTTTTTTGTCCATTTCCTTAGCATCCATAAATCTCATTCTCCACCCAGGCCGATTCCTTGCTCCTCCCCACACGATCTCCACACAGCTCATAGATATCATTGGTCACAAAGCCACTTTCAGTACTGGCCAATGTCACAAAGCCACTCGTTGATGTATTCATTGCTGCGTCATCATAATCCCTGGAGAGGTTGTCAAGCACCTTATCTTCCTGTGTACGGAAGGAAGAATTCTTAGTGTCAGGCCTGGTTCCAGCCAGATCTGCTTCTGATTGTTTCTTGATTACTTTGTAAATATCCAGATTTGGACTGTTCCTCCTGGGGTTAGACAGCCATGCATCTTCCTCCTTTGGGCTTGCATCTATTTGCTCCTGTCTCCTTAGGGATGGAGAAAAGAGGACAAGTCATAATATGCTTTTTTACAGAGGCAAATACAAAACAATATCACACCTCTCTTACAGTAATTTAATTATGACCCTGGAAGAAAGCTGACACTCAGAGCCTGGACTCAGGATATTTGTTATTACTTGCTGTTCCAGGTGTGTGACAGCAGGCTGCACACCTGGGATAGTCCAGGTGGGGTAGGACCCTTGCACCCTGCTGCTAGCTGAGATGCTGAGGCAACAGAACTCGACACTGACACTCCCAAAACCACAGCTAGCATTCCCACCAGAGGTACTGTGCACACAGGGAAAGCAAGGAGAGGAAATTAGTAAAAGTTATTTGCTCCAAATAGACATTCTTTTATTTCTATTACTTTGTTTTTCCCTTCTGAAAATTCAGGTCTTTTCTTTAATAAGAGAACTTAAGTGCCAAGACTTCAAAAACATCATCTTGCTTTACACTATCTTTCTTACTTAGCGTTTTACACTATCTTATCTTACTTACACATCTGTGAACATAATAAAGTAAAATTTTACTTCACAAGTAACTCAGCCTGGAGCAGCCATGCCACTTTTTAAACATTTATTTGGCTGAAAGCAGTTCTCTCCAGAGCACCTTACAGGATCCTGAAGCTAGCTGTAAAATGATTGCCAGGACAAGATATCACAGGTTCACTTGTTACACAAAAATTGTCACTTACCTCTTCACAAAAAGCCAAAACCAGAAGATGGATATAACGACAATCAGGAGAAGCAGCACAGGAATGCTGGGAATAAGGATGTAGGCAAGACCCTGAACAGGTTCTAGGAGTAAAAAATAGATTACAGCTTTTATTCACTCCCAGTTGCATTTGACATGCACGTAGAAAAAACAACAGTTGCAAAAGGCAGTGGCATCACACCTCAACGGGCTTCTAGTCTTGTTCTTAATCTAGCAGTATCTACTTCTTCTCTAAGGCAGCAAGACTAACAGAGACCTATCATCTAATTAAGCAGGTTAAAGTAAAATAAGCTCCAATCTTCAAGATGAGGAACAAATAAGTCTGACTGCCTAACTGTAAGGTGGCAACAGTAGTGCAAGTTAATGAGATAGGCTGTCTTAGGAACCCCAGCCAAAAGATTTCATAAAGCAAAATGTCTTCTATGATCTGTGAATTTGTAGGGGGGAAATCAGGTTGGTAAGAAGAAATTGCAAGTTTTTCACAGTTAATAATAGACTTACTAATAGAACATTAACAATTTAAACATTCAAAAGTGATTCAATAAATTAAAAGTACCTTTAACAGACCCAAAATATTTTGCACAGCTTTGAGTTTAGAACGTTTTGGGAGCCAAAGCAATCAGTTTAGGTTTGTACTGGAAAAGATGAGGGAAGGTGGGTTTTGGTTTTTTTTCCAGACAGTTGTCTAAATTCAGTCTTCTACATTTAGAGTCAAACACTTCAAACTGAAACGTTGACTGTTTGGAGTCACATGTGAGAAAAATGTGCCTGCATAGGGAACAGGCCAGCTGTTGAATGCACAACATACCTTTGGCTTCTACAACTGGTACATTAGCATCTTTCTTATGGTGTTCTCCTGGGAATACTGGGCTCAAGGGCTCTGTTACAACATCTGGAAAGAAGCAGCTTAATTAAAATTGCAGGAGTTATTTGAAAGAGTTTGAGAATCATAAAAAGCGTGAGTGAGAGCAGATTGAAGAGACTGCCAGCTGCAAAGATGTGTAAGGTGTATTGGTACTCTTTTGCTTCAACTTCTGCAGCATGACCAGCAGTCCCATATACTGCATCAACCACATAAAGAGTGTGTTCCTGCAGAATGGATTATGGAATAGCACAAGGAAAGAGCAAACTGCAGGGAAGTTTCTTGGTCAGTAAGTTTTCAGTCTGTGAGTGCCCTTGACAATGAATGCAACAGCATATTTCTACTGAAAGTTAGCATATAACTAAAAAAGGCCCCAAACAAATATCAGTAGCTTACCTCTTTGAGACTTCTCTATTGGAGCATTTGTTGGTTTCTCTAAAAGAAAAAAGATACACACAATTTCCTCATAAGCTTGAGTAGGAAGACCAAGTGTACTGAATATAATCGAATAACATTAAGCACCCTTCTCTAGTGTTCTGTCTCCCTCAGGCCCCACTTGCGATCTCAAATACTTTATAAAAATCCTCTGAGAATTCATATAAGCCATAAGGCAATTAGCTACAGATATTAGATACGGAAATTGTTTTCCCCAGGACTTGCATAAACTTAAAGATATCTGTATCCCACCAGATCCTTCCAGTGAAGGTAAGAAGAAGTTTCCCTATCTGCTACTGCAATCTTCTCATACTTCCTCCTGGCACTGGGAGCAGGTTGGTTTTTAAAGTGACAGAATGACTCATTACCAAGAGAATATTTGCAAATGAAGTTATTTTTCATGTTGCATCTGTCATCATTCCATTGAAACATGTAGGGACCTCCAACACCTGGTGGGGCAGATGGCTGGTGGTACATCACAACACAGATTTCACTCCCACAGGATGGCTCATCTACATACCAGTTCCTAAGAAAATACAACAAACATGTCATGTAAGTCTTGATGTCACTTTCCACGGTACTGCAAAGCTCAGATGGGAATACAGTGTACATGGCACCACAGATGGCAGAATCAAAGAGGATAAAGCTCAACACACTCCACCCCACCCTCAGCTCCCCACTTCCACTGTGTAGAAGTAGGAACAATACCAATACAATTATTTACAGTGTATATTCTCCCCTTGGAATTCTTAATTTTCAGAGAAAACTCAGCGAGCAAGGTGTTCAACAAATGTTAGGGAGTGAAGGGCTGTGTACCTCACTGCTTGAAACTTCTCTGCGAGGCGGAGTAAAAGCTTAGGAGAACTTTGACATTCTCTACGTAATTTTAGACCTGTGCGAAATCACCTAGCAAAATTATTTTTGCTCTCCAGCCTCAGCACCCAATGCCTGCAAAATTCTGACAACTATTTAATAAGAAAATTAAAAATCTAAAGCAGGATCTGTTTTCCTCTGTCTAGAAAAACACTAACATGAAAAAAACCTCTTGCAGATAATTATTATTATTTTTTAATAATAAATTTCACCACTGAAGAACTGTGTAGGCCTTTTCACGTGGCACCCAGGAAGTAGGCATCACTATTTACTGCTCTGTAATACAATCACTACTGAAGAGGCATTTTATGCATCTCAGAGAAACACTTCTAAGACTGTGTCCTGATTTTGAGAAACGTTCAACGCCCACTAATTTTGGAACAAGCAATGTTCTGCACGCCAAGCACTTTCTGAAAGCTCAGCCATACAATATAAAGAATTACAGATATGCCAAGGTATTTAACATGGGAAAGAACCCACACATTAAAGCCGTAATTTTTCATTCATTACAATGCTGCATTCCTCCCTTGCTTCCTTCCTCTCCTAGTTCCCGTCCCTGTCATGTGTCCACCCCACCATGAGTCATGACTGAAATCAAATCATAAGTTAGCAGAACTTCTGAGGCTAAACACACTTTGGGTCTATGCTGAACAAAAATGTGAAAGTAGTGAAAACAACCTAGCAAACTTGTATTGTTTGCAAATGTTATTGCCTTTATATTTGGCAATATAATGCTGTGGTTCCATTTGCCTTAAGACAAGGAGGCAGAAATCTAATAAGTGTTGTAAAAATTTTAATTTTTCATGCCTACAATAAATACTGCAGGTCTCTAATTTTACCGTCTCACAGCAAAAAAGTGCTATTCCCTCGGCAAGTAGAAGGAGAAGAGCCCATTGCTCAGGACGTTGGGGGCAAGACTTCAGAGGATCTGAAATGCAGGAACCTTCATATCAAAGCAGGTATTTTGTACACTCCTAATCAGAGATTTTTAAGCCCAGATCGCTTGTTCCTTCACCCCATTTCAGAAATCAAAAATTGTCAATCTATCTAGACATTCAATCTAGCTAGACACTCTAGATGTGTTATATGGAGCAACAGAGAGAGAGCAAGGTCTCTAGAGGGTAATTTTTCTATCCCTTACATCTGGATGGGATGAATTGCTCTCTGGAGATACTACCACTCTTCAGTGACTGCAGAAGGATCACTGGGACAACTTCGTTTCATTCTATCAAGGTAATCCTTTCGGATTGCTAAAGGCAGGTGACAGTGCCAGACCAGGTTGCTTCCCAGTCTCACTCGCAGATACCTACCGAAACTTGGATGAGCTGCCATCTGACCAAAAGTAGAGGTTCTGACACTCTGTACTATTGTCTACCTCCTCCTTTTTCCTCCTAAGCCCAATCCAAAAATCTCCATCAGAAGCTAAGAGACTCTCAATAAATTTCTCAATCAGTCTTTGCTCTGCTTCTGTTTCAATACTGACTAGATGTCCGCCATCAGCTCTGCAGGCAAGCTGTGCTTCTTCATAGCTGATCCTGCGTGAAGCATCATGAAAATAAACTATTTTGTAGCATGGTCGCTGTGTTCCGCTCCGGCAAACTGTCTGTCCTGCAGAAATGGGAAAAAACTTGTTACAGAAACTATGCCTATTAATATCAAAAGTGAATGCTAATACTTCCATCTGGTTGAGTTTTGCACTGTACAATAGTTTATATGGAAAATACAACACAGGTAAAATCCTCTTGTATTACTGGAATGGCAAATGGCACCTCCAAACTTTTCTTACTGCACGAAGAGTTTCAGTTGATCTGCATGGCACTGTTCTTTTATGTTCAGCAGTGCTCAGCTCCCTCATCAATCTTCTGCAATTTGAAGACCCTAGGAGTTCCTTACAAAGAAGCAATGCTGTGCCAGAGAGCAAGCAGACATAACCTTTGAAAAAGAGGGCTTCATTACAAGGGTTCAAAGTGGCTTTTTTTTCTTTTTAAGGAATTTAAATGGATAAAATGAGAAATCCCCTTACACAAGCAGAGAAAATAATCATTTATCTTCCAGGGTATATGTAATAGTTTCATGGAGTATATACTGCAGTGTATCACGATGTGTTCACACAGTCCAATTGTAAGCATTGCTCTGTGCTGTTATGTTACTGACTGCCCAGGAAGTAAACAATGTCTGTTTTCAGACTACCATAAGCCAAGGACTTTCTCATGCATGAAGCAGCATAGCTTATTTTGATTACAAGGAAAGTGAAGATCAAAGTGAAAAGATACATAATCTAAAATTATGCAGTTGCACGTTTCTCAGCAGAATAGTCCCAATATTTAGACTGTGGAAACAAACAGCTTTGTTTTACTCAGTAAATATTTCTTTCCAAACACAGGGCAGACACAATCTGCTAACCTACATCTTCTTACAGAAGCTAATCACTCAGCAACATTTATAATGCACTCAGAACAAATGGGATATAAAGACAGGTCATTATAAACCCTCTATGAGATGTATGCTGGCTTTTCTTTATCCTTATACGTTCCTGCATGGCCAACCTAAAAGTGGGGATTTAAGCACATTTCATACTGAGATTTTTGAACAGTTAAGCATGCATTATCACAGAGTCTGCTAACATATTACACAGAAATTAAAACTGGCTGTTAACACTGCAAAGGCAGTATTTAAAATGCATCTGCAGGCACAACCTGTGTTTCTCTTGATAACTTAACACTCATGCAGGCTTGAAAATGGCAAAACCCCTTACCTTTTCTGAGGGATATGTCCACAGCTATTGTGAAAGACATAAGACAAACACAGACGACATATTGTTATTAAAAAAATTGCAGCAACTGTCTAAAAATAGTGTCGCAAACTTCACTCGTGTTCTTTTCTGATACACACGTATTTTTTTTCCCCATTAACTGGCAGAAAATGTGTCTTATCAGTTGAACTTGCCATTGCTTTCAGCTAAGCAAAAATTTATTGTAATTGATTACTGTCTGGACTTCACTGCTAGTTAGGTTCCCAAATGTAGTTTAGGTAACAGAGGATAAACGGATATAATTGGAAAGGGTTCCTCCTATTTTCCCCTTATCTCCTCATTGCCTAGATGGGATCTGCTTCAAAGTCTGCTGACTTCAGTGAGCCTTGGTAATGCAAGACAAGGAAGGAGTCCATTACAGTGAGAAGTGAAGAATTCATGAAAAAAAATACATCTCCAAGCCCACAGCTGACAGGTAAGCCTTCCAACTCACTCCCACAAAAAGTCCTACTTCAGAAAACAGCATGGCAGAATAAAAAGTGTATTTATAGGCATAATAACACTATTTGCTCTATGTTGGAGTAACACGAACCTTTCAAGAGTGACAGCGTTCAGGCTTTCTGCTGAATTTACCAACCTATTAAGTCAGGCAGAAACTTCTCCCCAGTCGGCTATTTTGTGCCCTAAAACCAGACTAGACTACCTAGCTTGCACACTACATCCAAAAATACCGCTGGTCCAACCTCGAGCTGCCATAGAATCTATGCACAAAACCAGGAGGACAGACTAATAATCAAAAGAGACTCTGCAGAGGAAGAGTAAGGCAACCTAGCGTTGGCTGGAAACTCAGCCAGGCCAGCAACTACCACTGACCAAGAGTGGTTCTGTTAGCTAGGACAGCGTTTAGAATTCCTAGAACCGAGGCAGAAATACAGCAGAGAGAACAGAAGGGTTTCTCATGGACGAGTTAAACGAACCCGGGCTATCAGCGCGTCGCCTTGGCGACCGGGAACGTAGGGGTGCCCTCGCTCAAGGCAGAGGATGCTCCCCAGGGCAGGGCTAGCGCCCGCCGGGAAGTCAGACGGAAAAAATCCCTGCACAAGGCAGTTGGCGGACACACATCCCTGCCTATGTCGCAACGAGCCAAACCCTCCCGGCGCAGGCGGGGAGCGGCCGGCGGAGCTGCGGGCCGGGGGACGAGCCCGGACCGGGCTGCCAGCTCCGCGGCCCGCGCTGCCCGGCGCCCACCCCGCTGCGCCTTACCGCTGAGCAGCC